>JAMAMT010000110.1:0-85147 GCA_023630325.1 Syncephalastrum sp. PYS2702
TTTCCAGAAGCTAAAAGAAGCAGAGCGGTGTGGTCTGCTGGTTGTTGTTACCGTCGACGAGTACTACACATCACAAGTCTGTTCGCGGTGCAATTACCGAGCGATGCCCAAAGTTCGACCCCAAGGCTTTGATTATGAGCTAAACAGTGTTCTCGCTTGTCAACTCTGCGGAACATTGTGGCAGCGCGATATCAACGCCAGTCGAAACATTCGGCGCATCGCGTTCAACGAGGCCTTGGGTCGCGGTCGACCTCCAATTTTGACCAGACCACCTCCACGACCACGAGCACGGGCAACTCCACCACCACCACAACAACAATGAAAATATCAGCATAACAAAAATGCTTCGAGGTTTCCTTAGTAAGTTCACAGCATTCTCCACCCGTAAAAAGAATGTCTCTAATTGAATTTTCAAACTTCATTCGTCTTGTTCGTTTCAGCCGGAACTTCGAGACGCAATGAACATGCAGATAACTCGCGGTAAGTTGCAGATTGTAAGTGTGTTTTCATTCATACGTATAAGACACAGACACGCATGTCATCTATTCATCTCACTATGTCGGATTATCGAGATAGCGTATTCGCGAAGTGAAACCAAACATCAGTGCAGTACCATTTATTCAAGTGGGATTTATGGATATCTTTGTATGGAACAAATTCATTTGCGTACAGAATTGTAAAAGACAGAGATCTCAGGTGACACAGCAACAACAAAGTCAGCTGTCCTCACTGATCCTGTTCTGTCCACTTCCTCGTTTTTTTCTTAGTTACAAGATGCTGACCGACGATGAGTTCGACTACCTGCTGAAACTCGTGTTGATTGGTGACTCTGGCGTTGGCAAGTCCAATCTTCTCTCTCGATTCACGGTGAGTGTCGTCTAAAAGGTTTGCAAGAAAGCGGCTTTGCTGAGTTATCATATAGACGAACGAGTTCAACTTGGAATCCAAGAGCACCATCGGCGTCGAATTTGCAACAAAGAACATCCAGATCGGTAATTCTAAAGTACTTTTCTTGAGCGCTGAGCTGACTAGATATACAGAGCAGGATACCATTAAGGCCCAGATCTGGGACACGAGTGGGCAGGAGCGTTATCGCGCCATCACCGGAGCGTAAGTACATAAAACAGCTTCTCATGGGACCATCCTCGACTAACATCGACACCACTCGGTTGCTTAGCTACTATCGTGGTGCTGTAGGTGCTCTGCTTGTTTATGGTAAGCAATCGATCCAATACCCACACCGAATTCATTTTCATTGTGTCTATACAGATATCACGCGCCAGCAATCATTCCAGAATGTGCAGCATTGGCTTAAAGAACTGCGGGACCATGCCAACCAGGATATCGTGATTATGCTGATCGGTAACAAGGTCGATCTGAGTGAAACGAGCCGTGCGGTCAGTACCGACGAGGGTGGTGCGCTCGCCGAGCAAGAAGGCTTCCTCTTCTTTGAGACCTCCGCACTGGATTCCACCAACGTCGATACCGCGTTCGAGACCGTTTTCAACCGGATCTATGCCAATCTTCCCAAGAAGAACAAGGACACAGAAGGTACTAATGTCGGTCCTTCTAGTGGCGAACGCATTCAGTTACGACCGCCAAGCGTGCGTCGTCTGTCGCGGAGCAGCACCGAGGAGAAACCAAAGGAGCAAGGTAGCAGCGGATTCGGTGGCAATTGCTGCTCCTAATCCTGTCCATTCTGTTCAGAGTTGATGTATTATTTGTGGTGGATGTATGTGAATGAGCTCTTATATCCACGCAGAGTGTGCAAGAAATAAAGTCTATATATATATCTCCTATAAGCACAGTCCTTGGCCATACGTATACTGCGGGGCAGGTTTTGATGAGGAGAAAAGCCCCAACGCGGTTCTCTTCAAAACACTAAGCAAAACACTTCAATAAAAATAACAATATGCCATGTTGTCCCTGGGCAAAAATTATTCCGGTTTTGTAAGGCTCAAAACGCTGTTGCTTACTGTGTCTCACCTACTGGGTTATGTGATACTTCAATAATGAGTCAACGGGCAGCGTGAGCAAAAGGAAATCTACCTTCACTTTGTTCTGGACCTCTCCTTTTCTTAACACCGTGTGACATATCTAGAATAGCGGTGTAAGCAGTGCTATATACCGCGCATCCTTATACATGGCTACAACTTTCGTTAGTTCAAAGTTTATCAGCGACAAATGTAACGAGTATGCTCATGTGCCTTAAGTGGACCAACCGCAGACAATAGCAATATATTGATGCGGTGACAGCCGCCGCCCACATAAAGAGTTTAAATTAAGCTCATGACGCCCACCTGCACCATTTCAGAGATGGGAAAATATGTTTTCTATTTGATGCACATGACTTAATTTTTATTCGGACGAACCACTCCTGGGAGGCTAAGCGCTACGCGGCCATTCGAGAAACGAGGATGACGAAACATTACCCAGGCTGCTGTGTTAGTTGCAACGGTGCACGTAATACTGCACTGTACATATGAGCGTGTTAGGGGCGCACACGTAAACAAGCAGCAAGATAGATCATCCAACTTGTATGTTATCTTCGGTATCCAGACGGATAGTTTAACGCGTAAAAAGAGATTGGCAGATTTATTGGGTACTTGTATATAACAAGAATAAAATAAACAGGATGCTATCAAATCATCCTGGACAACGTTCTGACCTATTCAGGTGTCTGGCCAATCCTATATCTTTTACTCCACAGCCGCGTGCTTGTCACGACTCTTTCTTGCCCGACGGGCGGTCTTCTTGGCGCCCTGGATGTCCGTAAGCAGTTTCTGGCCCCAGTTGAAGCATTCGTCACAGGCTACTTCCTTGTGGGCCATACAGCCCGGCTTGCCACCGGGAAGACGTGTCCACATATGCGCAACCGTGAACGGTTCACGATCATCGCCCTTCCATTTCTTGCTCATGACTTCTTCGGACACTTTGTCGTGAAGCATGTCTTCTACCATCATGTTGTTGGATCCTCGGTTGTCCGTCGGGCACTTGGGGCACACTTCCAGGCCGTGCCGAGTGCAAAAGGAGAAGCCATTCAGCGTTACGCTGTAAGAGTCAACGCAGTTGTTGGTGTCTTCACCACTGTCACCGGAGAACTGGGTATCCATGCTTGCTAATAGGGAAGAGAAAGATAGAGTGATGTGAACTGTTTGGTCAGAGAGGAAGAAAGAAAGAAGTAAAGGTGTAGAAATGACAGTGGTTAGGTGCGGTGGGAATTTATATGAATTCCACATACGATCTTTTAAAATTTTCTCTCACGCAGCTGGAGTGGACCCATGTCAACAAAAGCATTTGTTTTGTGTAAGATGCCAACAGGGTGTAGTTTTTACTTCCCACTATTGCCTTCACTGCGTTGGATATTTTATATCGTCCTTTGCGAAGTAAAGGCGCTGTTATTTGTCATACCTCTCGAGCTGAGTTCGACCTTTTAAGCTCGTTAAAAGGTGTCCGTGCACAATAATAGTCAGAGTCTATTGTTGACACGTCTGTTTCTCATCCCGCGCGGTCCACTATGCCTGCTATACTAGGAAACTTGTGTATATCTCGCTGAATAAAAAAAGAGGCTCGCTTCATGCAAACAACGCCGTCGGGAAATCAATTTTCTCACGTGAGGTCTTACTGGGTGGAGTTTAACAGCCTGCCCAGCTGGAAATTCAAATGTTCTGAAATAAGCTGATCAACCAAGTAAACTTTGCTAAAGAGCTATGTTATTCCGGAGCTGATGCAATGTGGAGCTCCAATGGCACTACCCGAGCCTTCTCGCTTCTACTGAAATTTACTGTGAAGTAGAGATAGATTACTATAACCCACCTTTAATATAAGAAGTTTTCAAGAAGAACGCTATAAATTATGCATGCACAGGACGCGGGTTCATATAGTATTTCGATGATGGAGTATATATAATGTGTATTAGGATTGAATTAAACCCATATGCGATCATTATCAGTGGGACAGTAGACCTGTGTAAAGCATGGTCAGGTACGCAAATATTTCAATAGAGTGGTATACGTACCTCAGAGTCCGCTCTATAGGTGTATATATCAGGCTTCTCACTCGGCTTGGTGAACATATGCCTCCATATAGTCTTCACAGTAAAATTTAAACAAAACATTTAGTCTACATACATAAGGAGATTGATAAACCTTGTTATATACAAACCTTGGCAATGTATTCATGCAGCACATCAGTAGGATGAAAACAATCCGCATTACTATTCAAAGTGACATATCAGCCAAAATATCTACCATTGGAGCATCTTTCCCATATTACCTCAGTCCTGACAGTGGAATGGACAAAAAATCAATGTTGGCTGGCTGCCATGCAACGCCAAACGTGTTGCTCTGCTGTCTTTTGTATTTGTTGTAGATCTGTATTAATTTTTCATTGTAGGCTGCAGACGAAATGAAGAGCATGAGAAATAGGTTCATAATACATATATGCTCACAATTTGTTTATCTAGTCACATACCCTTTGCAATTGAGTGCATGTTTTCCCTGTCATGTTCTGACCCTCCGAAGCAGGGACATTCGATCCGGCTCATCTGCAAAGACTTGAGACCCAATAGACCTTTGCAACGGGGTTGCTTGGATGTCATCTGATAGATATCGACGAAGTCAAACACGCCAACTAGACGCAATATCAGTGGGCTTGTTATTCCTAAAACATGATAAGCTTTACCTAGGTTGACAATGGTACGAGGGATCTCGGTTTTAATTCGTTGGATGGCTTTGTCAACGTAAAATGCGTACTTTTCAGGTGTCACTTCCTTCGCCCATGGTGACTTGCATGTAGAACACAAATCATTGCCTGTATGGAAAACATCCACGTAGGGCATCATCAGTCACTGTAGCCAAATATAAACTTTTCTAACAGGGTCGAATTGTTACGTACTCCCAATTTGGATGGTGATCATTTTCCAGTCTGTTTCGTATCTCACATTTCTCAGTGATTTTAAAGCTATATCAAGTTCAAGACAATCAGCAATTTAGGTTCTTAGATCCTTGACGCCTACGAACCTTTGACCAAGTAGTCGAGTTCATCATCCAGATTCATAGCAATGGCGCCGCTTAGGGCAGCATTTAGTACATCCTTGTTAGGGAACCCTATTATTTAATACTACATGATGAGGAATGTATTCCAGGGATAGCGCTTAACATAATCGCGAAGACAAAGACTTACGGTAGAAATCAAGGCAAACGCGGCCTTCATTGATAACCACGTATGAGTTGAGTCGAAATCATGAATAACTCATGCTTATACTGAAATGGCTTACCACTGCACAATTCCGGAATGTGGTTCCCCTTGGACGCACCTTCCAGGCTTGAGTTATAGTTCTTGATGAAGTTGGCCAACGTCAAGGCACCCGGATCACCGCCGACGCCCCAGCTGCGTCCACGGGTTTCCGTAAAGGTACTTTTACCCAAAAGAGATGCGCCAGGTGTCTTGCCTCCCATGAACAAGCCAGCCATGACACTGGAAAGGCGATTGAGGATTGATGCTGTCTCTACTCGGGGCTACACTTTTATTTTACCTGTCTCCTAGTGCACCTACGACCTTGATGTCATCAGGGCGGAGGTCTGTTACATCCTGCGGTCCATTCAAACGTGGCGTGAGAGGTGGGCAGTGTTCGATGGCGGAAGATGATGATGCAGCCGGATTCATCAGTATCAATGCCAATAGGATGAGCAGATATGAATATTCAAATGAAACCATGGCTGACTGACAGGAAAGCCGGGCGCAGGAGGAAGAAAAAGAAAGGAGCACGTATACAACGATCAACAGCGTAGGTTCAATTTCTCCTAATAACGCTGACTCCAAATTAAAGGATACTATCTCAGATGCAGCTTAGAGTTACAGTGATATGTAAAGTGATTCAATACGTCCTTCATGACAGCCAAAGTAGACAACGCTTCAAAGATGTAGTATTGTTGCTCTATCGCTCAACATTTATAAAGAAGTGCGCTGGCCAATTTCTGTCCATTCCTCAAAATATAAGTAAATTAAAAAAAAACCGGGTACCAGCGGCTGAACTTTGTATGCAAGTGCGATTCGCCTGTGTTTACTACGCCACGATGACTGAACGCCTTCTACGATACACACATGAATCTGTACTTCCTTAGTATCCTTCGTTATAAAAGCTCAATTGCGGAGAAAATTGTCCCGTCCGCTTTGACAGTTGGATACAGACCATAATTTGACATGAGGCGTTCCGTGTAATACTATTCGGAAAACAGAGAGGAAGTAATACGGCACCCTGTCTTCCCCTGAAACCTTATTTCTCCGTTTAAATGATTTTCGTTTACCGTCTGCCTTCCCTTGTCGCTTTCCACCGGGCTCAGTGGAGACAGAATAGCTTTCATTGACTCCCATTATCATGACATAACAGCGGTTCATTGACACATTGAACTTATTCAAGGACTAGTGTCTTGGAAGTTATTGAAGTGCTCATGCTAATTAGAAAGACTACAGAGTTTGTTGTTACAGTGATGAATTTCCTTTATATTTCATCCTACATACGAAATATAGCTCAGTATATATAGTAGTAGTAATAGTAGTAGTAGTGTTAAAAAATAAGAGCAGTAGAAATATGATACGGGAAGAGCATAGCAATAAGAGTAAGATTTGAGAGCGACTCATGAGGAAAGTGAGTGAATACACCCACATACTTAGACCCAGAGACGATCGTCATCGGTGGGACAGTAGACCTATATGAATGTGTCGGTTAACGGCCTTTGAAGGCATGTAGAGTTTACCTCAAGGTCAGCATCGTAGGTGAACTTGGTACTCTTCTCGGCAGGTTTCTTGAAAAGGTTGTTCCAGAAAATCCGGGCGATCCACGAGTGAGCCTTGTCATTGGGATGGAAGCAGTCAACGTTGCTTTGGTGGATGTGTGAGATATACAGTTAATAGCTTTGATAGTTTATGTACCTGAGAACATCGACGGGGAAGGAGGAGATATCCACGTTGGCAGGCTGGAAAGCAAGAGCAAAGCTCTCGTTGTTCAGACTCTGGTACTTGTTGTAGATACCCTCAAGTTTGGTGTTGTAGTCTTTTGGTAACAGTAACGAATCTTAGGTCTCTAGAACAAGTGCGTGTGGCCCAGTAAGCTTACCGTCAACGAGGCTATCCATATTCTTGAGGGCATCTTCGCCCTCAAGGAAGCAGGAGCACTCCACGCGGTTGAGCTGAAGCTCGGACTGCTGGAGAAGAGGGTGGCAGTAGGTTTGGTTTTTGGTAAGATAATAGACCTGAGAGACTTTGAAGACACCCACTAGATAATACATAGATTAAACTAGGTTAGCCTCTTGCATTTGGGAAAGACATTATTCTTACAGAGATTAACAAGCACGCGGGGAATCTCATTGTTGATACGATCAATGGCCTTCTCGACATAGTTGCCGTACTTTTCAGCGGTCACCTCACCAGAGAAGGGAGACAGGCATGAAGCGCACTGATCGTTGCTGCCAATTTGAAGGGTAATCATCTTCCAGTCGTTCTCATAATCAACGCCGGGAAGGGACTTCATCTCTGTAGTTATCAAACAAATAGTCAGATCATGGTGTTATTAATAAACTTAATGTGGCTTACGCTTGATCAAGAAATCAATCTCGTCGTTCAGATTTTGAGCGATAGCACCACTCAGAGCGGCGTTGAGGACATCCTTCTTAGGAAAGCCTACATTATAAAAATCTCGTTAACGCGACGCATTGCTTGATGTTTATAGCACATACGGAAGAAGGAGAAGCAAAGGTCACTGTAGCACAGCTCAGCGACGTGAGAGCCTTGGGCGGCGCCCTTGACGCTCGAGTTGTAATGATTGACAAAGTTGGCAATGGTGACAGCGCTTTCGTCGCCGCCAATGGCATAGCTCTGACCACGGAACTCCGTGAGGGAACTGATGTTCAGAAGACCGGTGCCATTCGGGTCCATGCCATGCATGGCAAAACCAGCCATGATACTGTATAACGTCTTAGCCCACTTACTGCTGTCATTTCTCTCACTTTGTTTACCTATCACCCATGGCGCCAATGACTTTGATATCATCAGGTCGAAGATCCGAGGCATTGGCAGGGCCGTTGCGTGCAGTAAGAGCAGGGCAGCCCGAGATGGCCGGAGAAGTAGCGGCGCTGACGAGCACAGTCGAGATCATGGCACTCAGTGCCACCAGAGAAGTCTTGAGCAGCATAATTAAGCAGGCAGAGAGAAAAGGAAATCCGCTTTTGCACAATGTCAGATGCAAGCGGAAAAAAAACAGAGGTCTGGCTTTATATAGTACTCAAGTTCTTTTTGTGAGTGAGACGCGACTGGCTTTAACGCTCGGTGTAAGAAGAAAACAATTCGTACTAAGTGCGCTTGCGACTCAGCGATCTCGTACCTGAGCGCATGCAAATCCGAAGACGGTCCGCTATGCGGGGGAGGATGTGACACCAAGCTAATAAGACTGTCTTGTACCGCGTAGAAAAGCACATGTCAGCGATCTTGGTACACAAAATTTCGCAGTAACCGTCGGTCCGAGCAAGCATTGTTGGCAAAATCAGGCCATGGTAAGAGAAGAGTGGTGGAAGCCCTAGTAGCCTGGTGTGAATGGAAATGTTTGTAAGGATAAAAAAAAAGTTTTTTCTCTTTTTGCCGCGGCTGAGATGACATTGTGTAGCTGTAGATTCGCTGTTTGAATCAACTCTACAGAAAAAGTGATGTGCTACATGGCACGAACAGAAATTAACTGTGCTAACGTTCTAGCGTGGTTTATTGAACCATGAAGCATCTAGGCTATTCTTTCGCAAATTATGTCGTTCCTGTCGAGCCGGTAGCAAGGATATGTCAGGCTGTCAATGGATAGACAAACGCGCGTGCTGTCGGACGAAAGGTAAACATTCGTGTCCCATGCGAGCCTGCAACATGTATACAATGATGAAATACTCAGAGAACAGCAAGTAGCTAGGACAGCCAGACATATGAACATTTCATACCGTTGTATTTCTCAACATAAGACTTTCTCATCATTCAAATACGCTTGTAATGGTTGGGGCAACGTGACCGCCGTTGTAGCTAGATAGACTGCCCTAGATAGGGTGAGTTCAAAAAAAAAAAAAAAAAGATCTTTACTCTCTAAAGGGCAAATGCGTCACCATTCCTAATCTGAAATGTGCCTTCCTCGGCTGTGTGTACGCAAATTCCCACAATCGATTCGTGTCACACTTAGAATTTTAGCCATTTAATCTCTGGGCCGAAAAAAAAAAATGCTCCGCGCGTAATATGAAAAAAAGATCAACGCTGGAGAAACAACAGGATGCGGGGTATCAGGGTGCTTTCCATTTTTACCATCCTGTTTTTCTTCTATTATACAGTACGAATTTACAGAGTGGACAGGAGCAATCACGATGGTTACAATATCGAAGTCATTACCACGAGCGGCATGAGTAATGTAGCAGTGTTCGTATGTGTGTACATGCGTGTATATGCTTACGTGCATGGGAGCGTGGACCGTTTGGTTGACTTGTGCAACATCTACTTGTTTTTACGCGAATTGGGACTCGGACTTATTCGTACGCGAGCTGGAAAGTGCCATCGGCATTAAGCCGGACTATATCGCGTTTGCACCAAAATTCCAGGCTCTCTAGTACACGTGGCTCTTGAACGGCAATGGCAGAAGCGACTTCGGCCTTGGTGAGCCGCTCATCAGGGTCTTGGAACAGCGAGATTACCATGGCCGTAACAGGATCCACTGTGAGTTCTTCTGGTTCTTTGGTTTGAAACTCAAGCTCGATCGTGACTGATCCGCGCGAAGGAAGCCATTGTATCTTCCGCGAGGCTTTGATCTTCCGGTATTCTGCCTCGTAGTGTCCCATGGACTCGTAAATTTCTTGCCATAACGACATGTCTCGGTTGTCATCTGTCTTTGATTCATCCTCTTCGTCGTTAGCGCCGCCGCCTGGCCAGTAATGCTTGGACAGGACCGCCGTCTTGAATTGGTCACTCATATGCTTAACGTTCTCGTGAACAGTTGCATCCAATCGCTTGGAGAGTTCAAGATCCTTTATCATGATATCACAGGCAGCCATCACGCCGTCGTTGCTGAAGCGTTTCTTGAGCATTTCGAGTCTGGCCTTTTCCTGGAACGTGTCATAGTCTTTGCACAACAATAAGGATTTGCCTAGCTCTTTTTGGTACGCGTCCACAAATGTTTGCAATGGGTCGCACAAAGCTATCAACATAGCCACAGTATCAATGGCCCGTAACTTCAAGAGATCCACCTTGTCTGAGGGAAAAGAAATGCGTTAGGATGTCACAAGATGAGCTTGCAACGGATACGTGCCAATGTTGCGTTCGGGGTCCTCAAGGTTTGGATTGAGCTCCCAATCATGGAATTGATAGACAAGCTCGTCTTGTATACCGTATTCTTCTGCTTCTCGCACAATCTCGACGACGGCCTCAGCTGTATCTCTCCGAAATGTCCTATGCAATGGAGTCACGAAAAGGACCGTCATATGTCATCTTAATCAGATCAGATACCTCATATATGTCTCAATGCATTCTACGACCGCGAGCAACATGTCGTACGAGTCGTCTATAATCTGAACACAGCGGATGCATGAAATATACTGCTGGAGGATGGATGTCGCAAAAGCGCCTTGATGGAGGAGCCGCTCGTGAAGACTTTTTCCCACTTAGAAATCATCACATTGGAACTGCTTCCTTTTTTTTTGTGCTTTTTACTCACGCTTTGAGCAGGGTACTTTGCAGGTCGTGCTTCAGCTGGCGCTTTTCCGTAACATACTGCACACAGGTTCATTATTCATCGCGATAGAAAACCAATTGATTTTTTGCTTTACCTTCAGATCTTTGACGACAGACTCAGAGGCGGGAAAGTCGGTAATGATGTCAAAAATTTGTTTGCTCCTAAAGAAATTGACCCATAAACTTCTTCGCTTCTGTTATGAGTGCATTAGGTACCTAGATTCATAGAACGCGTCATAGAGAAGATGCTCGGCCTTGACTTTTGCGCGCAATAAGTCCATCCAATTTTCATGTTCTGATTTGTAACATGTACTAAGTCACTCTATCGTTTTCACATGCGTGTTTCGTTGCTTTTTTTTTACCCGTCTTATTCTCCGGATCATGCAACACATGAGCGAGCCACGGGAAAAGGTCGGTTCGCAGCCACTGGATCTGGCTATCCAGGATGGAGGGCATCATCTCATCTTCGATGTCGCTCTCTTCCGTCGGCCAGGTCTCATCCTGCTTGGCCTGTACCGCATGCTGCAAAAGGTCGACCCAGTCGGGTGCCAGGTGGAGTGCATTCATGGCGGTGAAGACGTTCATGGTCGTTTTCACCTCGGTCATGATCGTATCGTCGTCTGCATTGGAAGCGGTTTTTTTGAGATAGCGCTCGAGGAACGCGTTGGGGAGATCAAACACGTTGGCTAGCTGAGGAATGTCCTCGTCCATCGTGAGCTGCAGGATGGAGGGGTTGGCAACATAGTGCGGGAACGTGTGGAGGGAGGGTTGCTGAGCTAGATAAAAGTTATTGCACGTCGTGTAAAAGGCCGGTGGGAGGAGGTGTTTGAGATAAGCGTTGAAGGTCTGTTGGAGCTGGTGTCGCAGAGCGTGCGAGGTGAGTTTGGTATCTCTAGAGAGATGTCAAGTAGATAAGCGGAAATCGAATGGGAGGCTACCAAATTGCAGTTCTTACTCAAAGGCAGGCGCGTCGAGGGGCCGACGTATGGTCTTTAGGATGCTGTACAGGTTCAAGACGGTGTCGGGCCACGACTCGATATCATCGAAATTACGGTTTGCCAGCAACAATTGGACCTGTTGCTGTGCATAGTCCATTGCAATGGCTTGCAGCGCATGATGTAAGCAGGTTTATTATTTTTATTATTATGTGGCCGGATGAAACCTTACCGGTATAATAGTCGTGTACCAGCGTTTCGGGGATGGAGTTCTCCTCAAAGCACCTGAGAGGCGAATCGCGTACTACAAGTTCAGTCAGCCACCATGAAGCACAGAAATTATAGTAGAGCTTACATCGCACAGCTCGTGGTGGTAGATCGCATGTTCGTAGAATGTCCTGAAGATCTGGCGCCTGTTTTACAGGGTTATGCCCCCCTCGATCAGTTGTCAATTGCTGAGGTATTTATTGGACGCACATTCTGTTTGACGGACTCCATTAGTTAGTACGTTGTATAAAGAGCAAGGGCGAACCTACGTCTTTCTCTGAGCCCGGTAATTGGCGGTACAGTCGCGTAAATCGCTTGATTGCTTCTCGATCAAAAGCAGAAGGCATGTCAAAGAAGTTACAGGCGCTCCACATACAACGGATATGTATTAAGAAAAATAGCTCCGCCCAACGCGTCAGAGCCGATTTTGTTCCTGCGTGGTCTGAAGATATGAGCATTATGTAGTAGGCCAAGCAGGTCTTAGGGTTGCTAGCCTTGTCAGCGTTTATTAGCGTCCTGCTCGCCAAGGGTCGGATAGAGTATTGGGAGGCCATGAATGCCTGGGGGCAGACTACCCATGTCCGCCGTTACTTCTACGAGGAGAAAGGCTTACCACAAGCCTAATGCTTCCCTGGACGAGCTTTACGAGCATCGCATTACCTAGATAAACCTAGCGATTACCAAACCGAGCAGATTGTGTGTCTCCTCCACTTGTTTGAATTTTATTCTTATCTGCCTGTGTATTATACAAGTACTCGTTTATCAACGATGTCTGTATGCTGTTATATGTGTAAGTGGACGAAAAGGTCCTCTCGGACATGGAAATACTCGATTTCAACATTGCATACACTTCACAAATCCTCTCAAGCTACAGCCAATGATCCATGCAGACGTATATCCAAATAAATGTATACACTAAGCAGTGTTATTGCTTGCAAGCAGCGCGGAACATTGTAGCAGTGCAATATCACACCAGTCAAAACATTCGTCGTATCACATATGAGGAGGCAGTGGGACATGGTAGAACAACCCCCCCAGTATACCCATATTACGACCACCGCAGAAGCAGTAGCAACGAGAGCAACAATGTAGGCATCACAATAACAGAAATGCTTTGAGGTTTCCAGTAAGTGGAGGGCGTTTTTAATCAACAAAGTAAAGGAAGAAGGTACCTAATTAGGAGAATGTTGAAATCCCTTAGGTGAATGTATTTTGTACGCAGACAGAAATGGATAAGTACGCTTCAAATGCTAGTAATTGGAGGGTTTAGATGAAATGGAGTTCTTCGTGTTTGTGTGTTGCGTGGCGTGTAAATAAGTTGTGAGTGGATGAATACATGGACAAGTGTGTGCCAGTGACAAAACTTAATGTCTTGCCCCGGGTGGGTGGTAGCTTTCGGTAGTATCGATAGACATCCGCGGCGCATCGCGACTTGAGCGAAGGGAGACGCTGTGTAAATCATCGTCGTATTCGTTTTCGCTGTGGGTGATATTGTCTGGAGAGCTTATCATGGAGGCGGAGCGCACGCTGATCGGCTCATCCTCGCTCGGTCGGACGGTCGCCGAAGAGCGGTGGCTCTTCGTGACGGAATCATCATCTTCATTTTCGCTGTAATTAGACATATCCTCCTCAACATCGTCGTTGTCGTCGTCGTTGCTCGGACGACGTGAAGAGCCAATCTCAGAGGCATCCTCGCCTTCTTCCGCTGTCTGTTGCTTCTTTTGCATTCTGCGGGCCCTCTCCTTCTTTTGTTTCTTGCGGGACGCATTACTGATGGACCGCATCACGCTCGCGTGCCAGTCGCCATCCTTCTCGCCTTCATCGCGGTAGGTAGGCATGGGCAGGTGAGTATCCAGCGGAAGCGAAGGTGCAGGTCGCTCGGGTGCTTGATAGCTATCGTGCCAGCCTTTACGCCCCTTCTTGGGAGAGCGGTGGTGTCTGGGGTCATGCTCGAGTTCACCTGCTGCAAAGCGTGCGGTCAAGTCCTGGAAATTGGTGCTGCTCAGACGCCAGTCAAAAGAAGGCAAGGGCGAAGCACCGGGGAACGCTGGATAGTACTGATTCATTTCTTCGGACCAGCGGCGGCGACGCTTCTCCTCCGCGGCGCGTATCTTGCGTTCGCGCTCAAATTCGCACCATTTTTTCATAACAATCTTGGAGCTATCAAACTCGCCCTCCTTATCGCCGTGCGCCTCGTCTTTTCCACTGCCCTCGACCTTGCGCGTCTCGCCCCAGGTAAAATCATCGAAATGCCAGTAGGCATATGTGGGCAAGACAAAGTTCCAGACGGGCAGCGAAAATAGATAGATGAACATCCAGCCGACGTAGACCACTTTGCGAGATGTCATAACAATCAGTACGGCAGGGAGACCGAGAATCAAAGCAAGCAATATGAGCGATATTACGGCGGGGTGGCCGAGCAGTGCAAGCACAATGAGATAGAGTGTGAATGTGATGGCGGCCGGCAGCGCAAGGGTGCCCACGAGCTCCATGAATACGACAAACTGCATAGAAAAGCAGAATGTACCGCAGAGGTCGGACACGAGGAGGAGTTCAAAAAGGTTGTGGATGGTTGAATTGATCCAGCGGCGGCGCTGGGAGAGCAGGACCATGAATGAGTCAGGTACGACGGTTTTGCACACAGCCTGGGGTACAAAGAGCATCTTGCGGCGCGGGAAGGTCTTGAGCATCAGGGTGGACAAGTAGCGGTCCTCACCAAGGAGGAGCAGGTTTTTCTTGTGTAAAGAATCGACCACGTTCTCTGAGTAGTGTTCGATGATATCTGGGTTGGCAAGGATGGGGACCCAGTGGCCATTCGGCCCCTTGGGTGCCTTGATGCGGTACATGCAGAAACAGCCTGGAAGACAGGTAACATTACCAAAAATGGACTCGAATGCCTTGCTCTGATGATGCGAGATGTAATACTCGAAAACTATAGGCAACTACATCAGCTCCAGCCATCTCAAAGTGAGGTTGTGTGTGCTATATATATATATATTACCTTGAATCATGGAGACCCAGCTGTCCTTCTTGTTGCCGATCTTAGTCTCGCCACAGAGGCCAGCGACTTCGTCGTCATTGACCATACAGCTGACCAGTCGCGAAAGTGCATCGGGGTACACCTTGGTATCGGCGTCGACCATCAGGCAGATCTCGTACTTGTCGGGCGTGACGCCGGTGACGCGCCAGATCTGGTTGAAAAACTCATACTCAAGCTCCGTCATGCGCTCGTCAAACATGACTTTCTGGAGAAACGACATGAGGATGACCTGCGAGTCGCGCTTGCCTCGATTACCCGGCTTGCGCTCGCTGGCTTCCTCGGGCGGGCCGCACTTTGCGATCGTGATCATCGGCACACGCTGTTGCTGGGAAGGGTCAACACTGCGGTCGTCATAACGATAGAAACCGGCATAGATCTTGGCCATGTTGTGACGCTTGGTGCCGTCTGCAATTGCGATATAGGACTGAGGCTGGACCTCCTCGGGTGGGACGATGAAGTCGCGCATCATGTCAACACAGGTATCCGGCGTGGATTTCGCGTTGCCGTGGCCGGTAATCATGCCGTCCGCAATGACAAGGATCAGCTTGTGAGAGTTGGGGTAGTCCGTGGTGGCGATTGAGTCAAGAGTGGTTCGCAGGCCTTCCTCACCCTCGGAGTAGCACGTGACGAGGCAGATAGTATGGGCGAGGGCAAAGCCGAAGGGCATGTAGTCTGGCTTGGGCTGCTGGACGGCGTAGCGCGAGATGGGGAACGGGCAGGAGTTCAGGGTCGAATGGCCTGAGCTCGAAGAAGCAGACGAGTGACGTGACGAGGGACTTGCATCGCTCGGCCTGCGAAGCGAGAGCAGGCTCGGATCCTTGGGGAACAAGCGTGAGCTCGCCGAGTGCTTCCAGATCGCTGAGCCGGGTCGCTGCAGGTCGCTAAAGTGGGCATTGTAATGGGTTGCTCCTGTCTCCGGCTGCGTGAAACGCGACACACGCGGCATTAGGTTCGTTTTGCGGTTCGACTTGGAGTAGTTGGATGCGATCGAGTAGCGTGCCTGCGTGTTGCGGGGCCTGATCGCCTCGGCCGGTGTGTTGATGTCCTGGGCCCAGTTCTCCAATTCCTCGTCGCGGCGCATCCGATCCTTGTAAGAGTTTCCTTCCTTAAAATTTCCAAGCTTCCACGACAGAAACCAGCCAAAGATAACGGCCAGGACAAACTTGACGAGGATGACGCCGAGGATGACAATCAGAGAGGTGTAGAGCACGATATTGGACGCCAGGCAGCCGACGCTTTCAGTGTCGACCTCGCCTACTTTGATAAGCTCGGCAAGGCAGGTTGCTTCCTCGCGCCAGGACGAGGCTGACTGGCCCGCTGCGGGGCGGTGCGAGGCGATAATGCGCGTCAGATCTTGACCTGCAAAGGCGGAGGTGTCGCGTAAGAGATGATCAATCATGCCGCCCGCCGGGACCTGAAATAGGCCTTTTGGTAGCCCTTTCAGCAGGTTCAGATTCAGCACTTGACTGCAATTCACAACCAAAGGTCAGTGCATGCTGCCAATGAATGGTGGATCTGCTTACCTGTTGTAGACTGCCAAATGGGCTGTCTGGACAATGTCGTCCCATTCGTAGTAGACGCGGCCAGCCTTGTCGAAAGAGCCCTTGGCGTTGGGCACACCGTACGCCTTCATTTGCTTAAAGTACTCCCTTGAGCGGGGCGACTTGTGACAGGCGGTCTGGTTGGCATAGCTACTGCTGGCAGGGATGTCGTTAGGCTGGTGCGGGTCAAAGAGTTGGCAAGGGAAGAAGATGGTGGGGTCTGCCGAAGACGAGACGGGCTTGAGAATGTTTGCGCAGTGCTGGGACTCCTGAAATAGAAACGACGCATCCAGGCCGCCTGCACCGATAGGCGGGTAAACAGGATTCGTCGGCTCCTGCGTCACATCTGGAATCGCAGGGTGTCCGTTCCACGACGCAAGCATATACGCCCACCCATGGATGAGGACGTACCCCTCGTTGATATGGTCAATTCGGAAGCTGAGCGGCGGTTTCGGGCACACCGTCTGTGTAAATCCAAATGTAAGGAAGCCCACCATGGCCATGATAACGATGACGACCGTCACCAGGCCAATCTTCTCACGGAACGCATACTGGGCTGCCTTGTCCTTCTTGCCTACATATGCATGTATGAGTATAAAATTATTAGCATCAGGGAGAGCAACCAAGGGCGAAGCAGAAGGAAAAGGAACTTGCAAAAAAAGAGAGAGCCAAGTTCTATATGCGGAGTGTCTATACTTGTCAAGGGCAAGGGGTGAAATAAAAAAAGAAAGAGAGATTGTAGAGAGGGAAAAAAATATACAGTAGATCGCAGCAGAAGGGAGAAGGCTCACGAGCGGGGAAGGGGAGGTCTTGGGGGTTTATATGTGTGTGATAGGTAGAGACGAAACCGGTGTGGAAATAAAAAATGTATATCCACCCTTCAGGTTCTTACCAAAGCAAAATTTCAAGACGGGTGGTGGGCAACAGCAAGTGACAGCATAGCAAAATATTTTCCAGATATCAGGGAATCTCGATTTGGCCAACTGCTCGTCTTCGTCCGGGAACTGGATCCGTTGTTCGGTCACGACGGCACCTTTTTCTGTCTTATCATCGCGCGCGAGCAAATCTCTCCTCAGAGCCGACCGCCTGTGTCGGGTCTCTTCCTCTTGATCCATCATGGCACGACGCCGCGTGTGATACTGTCGGTGCGACGGATCCATTCGCTCTCTCTCGGGCCGGATCAATGATGCCTGTCTCCGCGGCGCATGCTCGAAAGAGAGGCGTGGCAGGAATTGCTGGTCGTTATGAAAAAAGTTGTGGTCCATAGATGAAAAATTAAAAATAAAAAGGAAGAGGAACGAGAAGATGGTGTTGTGTAGGCTGTGTAATTAGGTGCGTCGTGGCCTGCCTCTTGTTTTAAAAAGGAATGACTCGTACAAGTGTGTCGGCTCGCTTCTCGACGCTTGCTGTACTATACTTGTTATTACTAAGGTCGAGGTCCCTCAGGCGCTGCACAATTGATTGATGATGGTGAGTCAAGGTATTTAATCAATCCTTTGGGTCTACTTTTCGCAAACCTGATATATAAGTGTCGGTAAATGTATATTACAAAAGATAAAGAGTGCAGTGTATTGCGAAAAGGAATGGAGATAAAGAAAAAAAAGTGAAAATAGAAAATCACGAACGGCAAAGGGGTGTTCTGATGTCGGTGCATAAGGGGTGTGTCCTAGGAGTTTGCAACAGAAGCATAGACACAAAAGTCGATAGGCTCGTGATGACCGGAAGATGAGGTCTTATAGGGGCAAGCTATATTACGGTTTCCCTATCTAGCTCTTTTTCTTATTTTATTTCTCGGCATGGACATAATATATCGTGCACTGCATCCTTTCTACGAATAGTCGTATAGATTTTTTTTGTCGTAAGGCTATGGATATGCCCGTGCACGCTCTCACTGTCTTTGCTTGTTCCTGTCATTTAAGATAAATTTTAGGCGAGACGGCATGCTGTCGACAAGACATTAACCAATCCACATAAGAAGGCACGCGCTCCATTTTAAAGTGATACTCTCACTCTTGTCTAGCAATGCCTAAAGCATGTTATGTCTGATTTACATCCAAGCATCACTCAACGTCTCTTGCTGTTTTAGTTTAGTCACAATGATCATACATTCCCTTTGTGTCTCTTATTTTTTTTTTTTTTTGAGCTGTTCATAATTCTGTCGTCTTATTGTGGCATTTTACTGTCGTCATTCTTGTTCTTGTATTTTCTTATTTTTTGTTGATTTTGAAGAGGATGATCCGAGTGTACTGTTGTTTTGGTAACAGCCGACCGGATCGAAATCTGCTACGTGCTATTCATCGATTTCTTATGTTTACAAATCGATATGCCATAGCACACTATCATTGTACCCTTTTTTCTGCACCCTTTTTTTCTGCACGCAATGTGCTGACGTGGATAATAGACAGTTGATGTCTCATAGTCTAATTAAAGAGTGTAAAACAGTGTTACCAGTGTTACCCATTTTGACGGGTCTCCATCGATCAATCGTAAAAATTGTTGCATCTGGTGACTAAAACTGATGCCCTTCTACATGATTCATAACACGAAAAGAACAATGTTAGTCGTGACTGAGAAAATACGATCCTACAAATGACACCATCATCTAACCGCAAAATCAAGTGGTTTTTTATGTCGCTAAATAGACGGTGCATTAATAGACTTCCGAGGGATCTCGCTAGCACACGAAAGACTCTGATTTCATCATGTCGGGATGCATAAAGACGAAAGGAAACTACGAAGGATGCAAGTCCAGCTCCAAAGAGTGGTCTCATTAGCTCCTCGGTAACGCGGGTTCGCAACTGTCCATGAATGATGCTATACAAGGCACGTAAACATGCGAGCTACGGTAGAGCTGCAATGGACACGTGTGCGGATCAAAGCAACACAACAATAACAGAGAATGGTCGGTCTGTTTGAACCAATTTGGAAAGGCACAGAACTCCCCTTCCCCTGATCTGACTGAGAATACCAGGATTATGCATATCCTACATGCATCAGATGCTATCCCTCGCGTGTTGTAGCTATCAAAATTATATACACATGTATTTCACTCATCTTTAACTATCTTTAACTATCCTAAATTATTCTGAGCAGCAGCATTTATTAGAGGACTACAAAATAGCGGAGGCAAGAGACATAGGAGTGTCAAGGATGAAAATCAAAAGTACGCGTTTTTAATCATGCAAAAATCATGCGATAGTAGTATCAAGAAAAGGTGTGTGCAGAATGGTAAATATAACAGAAAAAAAGGAAGAAAAAAACTCTACTCGTCGTCCTCGTCGTCGTCCTCGTCCGATGCGCCACTTGGATCCGCTTCTACGAGGTCATCCAGATCAAGGTCATCATCGTCCGCATTGTCGATACCGTCACCTTCCTCGTCATCACTGTTCATTAGGGCGGCCATCATTTCGTCATCCATATCATCGTCATCTTCATCCACATCCTCGTCGTCCTCATCAAGACCTCCCGGCACGGATCGCATCATGGCCTTCCAGATCTCGTCCTCCTGTCCATCTTCGTTTTCGGAATCATCAAACGTATCCACATCGTCCTCGAGCTTGCGTCGCTTCTTAGCTGCCGGGTCCTCTTGCTCTCGAGCGCGCTTCTGGGTAAAGTATTTGTGGAAAAAGACTTCATCGACAGGCACACTGTCCGCCTGCTTGCGCCAGAACTCCACCGAATTGACGGGCGCTTCCGTCACCGACTGGCGAATAGAGACTAGGCCGCCGTCGCGGCGGCTTGCGAGGGGCTGCATGATCGAGCTACCACGGGTGGTCTGCTGTTTCTTGGGAGTGCGGTAGACGAATCGGTCGAGGAAATGGTTCAAGGTGTGGTTGTGCAGGTCGGGCTTGTCATCAATCTTGACGCCGTCAAACAGAAGCTGGGCATATTTCGCCACGGACGGGTGGTAGTGGGATTTGAATGCGACGAGCTCCCAGAGGCAGCTGCGTTCGGCGCGCGCGAACTGTGGGTCGCGCTTTTTGCCATCGTAGTAACCATTCACGTCCTTGTTGTTGTGTGTCTTTTGGGCGCCTTCTTCATCCTCGCTATCAGCGTCTTTGAAATGCTCCTCGTCGTCGTCTTCCTCGGGTGTGGTCAGCATAATGCGGACGCTGCTGTGGATATCCATGATCTGACTGAGAATGTAGAACAGACCGCAGATAAAAGAGGGCATGTGCTGACTCGCGATCTGGACAATGCGCTTGGCAAAAGCCTTGATGCGCTTGAGGTTGGAATCGACCTTGAGTGCTTTGAAGAGGAGATTGAGGTACATGGTTTGCTTTGAGGAGGTGATAAGACGAGGGTCGAGCAAGGACTCGTAGAGGGCGCGGTAGAAGCGGTCGAGTCCGCTCTCTTTGGTCTGAGCAATGGAGAACAAGAGAGACATGGCCTGGATGGCTGCGTTAAAGGTGCCATTGTGGGTGATGCGGTACAGTGTGTTGACATGCTTCTCGGCTCTGTAATAATGATACATACGAAAATAAAATAATGAGGTGAGCAAACAGAACATCCCAAGGCAGAAACTGACTTACGCTTCGTCGCTGATCTTTGCAAAGTGGAAGGCGCGGTTGACACCCATGAGGATGGCCTCGGCCATTTTGACGTGCAGCTCCTCACGGTGTTGGGCCTCCTTTTCGCGCTGGACCTGTTTCTTGTTCTTCTTGTTCTTGTTCTTCTTGGAGTTTTTATCCTTCTTGTCAGTCTCCGTGTCTTGAGGCTCCTTGTCCTTGAAATCGGTGAGCTTGAGGAAACGGTCGAAGAACAAGAAGTAGATTTCAATCAGCTTGTTGGCGACGTCGGTGTTCTTGCCGGTGAGGACGGTCTGGTTGAGGGTGATGAGGCAATAGTACTGCGACCGTTCCGAGGTGCTCGGGCGCAGGAGCAGCTGCTCAATCTCTTGCACGACGACGAGCTTCATGCCAGGGTGGGCGACCATCAGTTCGATCAGGAGCTGCGATGCCTTGGCAGCCGCCTTGTTTTCAGAGTCGCCGAGCTTGTTGACAACCAGACGGAGCAAGTTCTGCTCCTGCTCGGGCTTACCCGACAACAAATCGTACATGAACCGAATGCTCGAGTAACGGATGTGCATCAGGGTGTCGTG
Source organism: Syncephalastrum sp. PYS2702 (assembly GCA_023630325.1). NCBI lineage: Eukaryota > Fungi > Mucoromycota > Mucoromycetes > Mucorales > Syncephalastraceae > Syncephalastrum > Syncephalastrum sp. PYS2702. Next base: position 21,628 of record JAMAMT010000110.1, read on the forward strand.
CGAGAGCGCCTCGAGCTGTTCGACGACCTGGAAGTAGTACTTCTTCAGATAGTCCTCAAATGCCCACAGGATGAGGTGACGCTCCTCGACGTTGGCAGCACCGAGCGGGCGGTCGGCAAAGTAGATCAGCTTGCGATCGGGCAGAACCGATCCTGTAAACAGATCCTTCAAGCTCTGGATCGCCAGCAGGGCCTCGTTGCGGCTCTTCTTTCGTGCCATGGACAGCATGGATTCGAAGGACTTGAGACTGTGCAGCGGCGATTCTTGGATAAGTAGAGTCATGGCCGAGATCTTATCCGAGTAGGTACCCGACTGCAGAATCTTGTTGACAAAGTTGCGGTCGCCGGTTGAGGTGTGGCCGGAAATGCCTGATTTCTCATTCTCGTCGTCCAGAAGCGCTCTGGCCTCCTTGAGCTTCTTGGTAGCTTCTTCGGGCGTGTAGAGTTTGTCGTTCTTGCTAATCTCGATCGCAGGCAGGTCGACATTGTACCACTGCGGCGTGGGTTCAAATAGCGTTGACATTGTTGTTGTTGCTGTTATGGTTTGTCACTCACTCACACACTCTCTCACACACACGAAGGGAGGACTTGAGCTGGCTTGCTTTTTCGGTGCAGGCACAAACTTCTTTTTTGTCTTTCGCATAAAATTGACAAGCCACACCAATTACTTTCTTTGGCATTCTGTTCAGGCAACTTTGTACTTGCGCACTTTGCACTTTGCATTTTTTATTTCTCTTTACTTGACCATGGTCGACAAGATCAAGAAGAAGGTGCCAGCCATTTCCAAACAGAAGCGGAAGGAGCAGACCGCAGAGGAATTCAGGCAAATCGAAGAGAAGGCGGCCCATCCTGTACGTCCTCTCCCTATCCAATGCAGTGCACACCCATTAATCTCTATCATAGGAAAACTACGTCGATGTCAAGAACTTTGATGAACTCCCGATTACGTCCAAGACGCTGGGTGGCCTCAAGAAGGCCGATTACCGTCAGCTGACCGAGATTCAGCGCAAGGCGGTCCCACTTGCGCTGGCCAGACGGGATGTGCTGGGCGCAGCAAAGACAGGCAGTGGTAAGACGCTGGCGTTCCTTATCCCCGTGCTCGAGGTCCTCTATCGCGAGCGTTGGGACTCCACCGATGGTCTGGGCGCATTGATTGTGTCGCCTACGCGCGAGCTGGCTGTCCAGATCTTCGAGGTCCTGCGCAAGATTGGCCGGGAACACAACTTCTCGGCTGGTCTGGTCATTGGCGGCAAGGACTTCAAAGTCGAAAGCGACCGTATCGCTCGCATGAACATCCTCGTCGCCACCCCCGGTCGTCTCTTGCAGCACATGGACCAGTCCACTGGGTTCGATTGCGACAATCTGCAGATTCTTGGTAAGTGCGCGGGAATGGGGTGGGGTCTGGATGAAGTAGTAACGCAGATTACCAGTGCTCGACGAGGCAGACCGCATCATGGATATGGGCTTCCAAAAGACTGTGAACGCCATCATCGAGAATTTACCCCCGCAGCGACAGACCCTCCTCTTTTCTGCGACCCAGACCCGCTCCGTCAAGAGCTTGGCGCGTCTCTCTCTGAAGGACCCCGAATACGTCGCCGTCCACGAAAAGGCCGAGCACGCCACACCACAGAAGCTCTCGCAGCATTACGTCGTCTGTGAACTGTACGACAAACTCAACATCCTCTACTCTTTCCTCCGCACCCACCTGCAAAACAAGACCATCATTTTTGTCTCGAGCTGCAAACAGGCCCGTTTCGTCTACGAATGCTTCTGCAAACTTCAGCCCGGTCTCTCCATCCTCCATCTCCACGGCAAACAGAAACAGACAAAGCGTGTCGAAATCTTCCGCAAATTTGCTTCTTCCCAGTACGCTGCTTTGATCTCGACGGACATTGCCGCGCGTGGTCTCGACTTCCCTGCTGTGGACTGGGTCCTCCAGCTTGACTGCCCTGAGGACGCCGACACGTATATCCATCGCGTGGGCCGTACCGCGCGTTTCGATGCGAACGGCCATGCCCTGCTCATGCTGCTGCCAACCGAGGTCGACGGCATGAAGGAGGAGCTGACCCGGAAAAAGGTGCCTATCGAAGAAATCAAGATCAAGGCGAGCAAGCAGGAAAACATCCAGCCCCGCCTTCAGAACTTTTGTTTCCGCGACCCTGAAATCAAGTATCTGGGCCAAAGGGTAAGTATATCCTGCCCATCTAGGGCGATATACATATGCATATACATATACATCTGCATATGCATATGCATGTGCGATGCATGAACGAAAAACTCATGCACGTCATTTAGGCCTTTGTCTCCTACATGCGATCGGTCTATCTTCAGCGGAACAAGGATATCTTCAAGGCGACTGACCTGCCTGCTGAGGAATTCGCCCATTCGCTTGGTTTAGCCGGTGCACCCAAGATCAAGTTCCTCAAGAAAGACGAAGCACAGTCGGCCAAGGCTGCCAAGGCTGCGGCGAAGAAGGAAGAGCAGGAGGAATTGGAGAAACACGAAAAGGTAGGAAAGAAACGAAGAAAGTTTTGGATCATGTGTGAGAAGAGATTATTTACACATGTTTTGCATCAGGCCAAGACCAAGGTGGAGCGCATGTTCCAGCGAAAGAACCAAGACGTGCTCTCCGAGCATTATCACAAACTCGTCAACTTTGGCGATGAGAATGGCTCGGATGAAGAAGAAGACTTCATGACGGTGCAACGCGTCAATCACGAATTGAGCGGTGATGAGGAGGAGGGTTCCGACGTGGAACAGGATATCAAGGTATGTTGTGCGACCCATGCGTTTCTTCATAATTGACCCCATGTTTGGAATAGGATCTGGAGGCAGAGAACAAATCCAAGCGCCAGCAGAAGATGACCAAGAAGGATCTTGCCAAGAAGGGACCCAAGGGTGAGCGTCTCGTCTTTGATGACGAAGGTAACGCGCACCAGCTGTATGAGCTCGAGGACGAGGCCGATTTCTTAAAGGCAGGTGACGCCAAATCACAATGGGAGGCGTTCATCAAGGAAAAGACGGCAGTGATGCAGGCCGCCGATGTGGATGATCGGCAAGTCGCCAAGTTGAAGCGCAAAGAAAAGCGCCTCAAAAAGAAGATGCGCGAACAGGCCGAGCGCGAAGGTGTCCAGATGATGGATATGTCAGAGGAAGAGGATGGCGTGCAGCTCGCATCGGCGTCTGACATGAGTGAGGCCGAAAGCGAAGAGGAAGCGCAGCCTACGGGTAAGCGGCCCTGGTACCAGGAATCGGAGGCTTCTGAAGATGAAGACGATGAACGCCCATCCAAGAAGCGCGTTTTCGAGGCCGACGAACCCACGACCCTTCAAGACCAAGAAGCGCTTGCCCTTCAACTGCTTGGCAGTGCATAATTGCTTGTCCTTCCCCATCTCTGCATATGTATACTTTCTAACTACTCTCATATACTCAATACGCGCAACCCATCATTTCTCGTTTTTCATTTCAAATACACATTACGCACACCTTCTCTCTCTTGAAAAGAAAAAGTCACGTGTGGAATTATACAAACTCCTCAAACGCCAAGGTGTCGTTGTGATGATAAGGACCCTTCTGGTGTGTTTGCACGGAGGAAGGGCGGCAGAGGAGAGAGATAGATACAGAGAGAGTGAGCGAGTGAGTAATCAAGGAACATAAATAAAAATGTGCGCGCTGTGTGCAAAACCAAAATAAAGGAAGAAGTTTGCTGCACGCATAAAGAAGTAGACAGACAGATGCCACACCACCTTGTTCCGAATTTAGGGAAAGGAGAAGGCATCGCGCATGCTGACCCTCCAGGGAAAATCGACATACAATACGTATATGCAGTCTTACCAGTTCATTTCACGTTAATTGGCATATGCTTATTATATGTAAAAAAAGGGGGGGGGGGTGTTTGTTTGCCGAACGGATGGCAGATGGGTGAAAAAAATTTCCCTCCGTTCATCAGATCCAAAGAAGGGGTGGTGGTCCTTAACTTTTTTTTTTCTTCTTCTTCTTCTCGGCCACTTGCATCCCGTTTTGCTCTCTCTCTTCCCAGTTTCTTTCCCTGTCTTTGGATGCCTTTTCTTTAGTCACTTTTATCATGAGCATCGTTGAGCCTCTTCCGCTTACAGACATGGTGTCCAGGCTGACGCGCGAAGGAGACCGTGAACAATATCATCGTGTCATCCAACTGTCAAAAACAGTGCAGGAACGAATATCCCAAGCCAGAGTAGTACGAAAAGCGTTAATGGAAGCTTGGGTAGCCGCCGAAGCCAAAGCAGCACAGACCGAAGAAGAACAGGCGGAAGCAGCATTAGCGGCGGAGAAGGCAGCACGAGACAAAGTAGAATTGGCAGGGGAAAACGCATTAGCGGCAGTCGAACAAGATGCAATTGCAGAAAAAGCAGAAACAGAAGCAGCAGCACAGGCAGAAAAAGAGGCTACAATACCGTCTAATGTCAGCAAAAAGACCACAACCACCACCCTTGAAACAACAGCTACGATATTACCAACGATGACCACAGTAATCCCTTCCGTAAAACCTTCACCGGCAACACCTTACCCTACGACGTCAAGCGCTGGACGCGGTCGCGATAGCATTACAACACCATCCCCCTCGAAACGATCAAGTAGTCGACGAAGTGCGACGCTGTACAGCCCTCAGTTACAGCAGAAGATATCACTCCCCTCCGTCAAGACCCACACCGACGATCAAGCGAAACTTGAAAAGCAGATCGAGCGCATGTCTTGCCAATATACCGAGCCGGATCAGCCGTGGACTTCACATATCAATATTTTGAGCAAATCCACCACCAGCTTCCGGTATGATTTCGATTGTAGCAAATCCGAAGCAACCCCTGCGACGACAGCCGAATCCTCTCTGGACATTCCATCCTTCTTTGATATGCCATCCATGTTGGATGCACCCTCCACGTCAAATGCCACCACAGCGACGATGGCCACGGGTACGATCCCGGCCGATCACTCGAGTATCACCGCTGATAAGGAGGATCAGGAGGGAACACAAGACGATGCAAACTATCATGATTTTATTCAGTCCATTGTGCAGTCCATGGATACCTCCACCGACCATGCTCCGTCGGCGTTTTCCCTCGAGCCAACCTATTCCTTGACCCCGACTACCAGCACATCTTTCACGACTCTTCCTCACCATGCGCATGACGAGGATTCGACTACGTTACACAGCTACCATAACCCACAGCAACAGCACAAGGACATTTTACTCCGTGAAGCAGCCGTCGATGACGATGACGACGACAGCGACACGGCGAACTCACAAGAGGACGACCTGTCGTTTAAGCGCCTCCACCAGGACAACAGCGTCGTCAGCAACATGCCCCTCACACCGCCGGCCTCACCCCACGAGGTGATGCACCAAAAGACGGCGATGCTGCCCACCATTGTTCAAGTGCAAAAGGTAAAGTTAAAAAAAAGGTTTTTATTTTAAGGAGCAAGACAATAGAGACGCACGCGCTTATGCACCCTGAATAGAAACGGCGCCAAGGTATCCGGGGTTTCTTCCAGCGCAGCTATCAGCTTGATCGTCTGACAGTGTATCCACGGTCAGATAGCCTGCTCTGGGATTGCCACGACCCGCTCGACGCCAGCCAGCCAAACAAGACCATCCTCAAAATCGTCTTGCGTATCTCAGGCGAAGACCAATTTAGCTTTGGATTGGCGTCTGAGAAGATCGTCAAGCCCACCACGGATGAAGCTGACTTTCTGGCAACCCTTCCTGCTGCGCAGCTCACCGAAGCGCTCTCACTCTGGATGGCCCAGCAACGCGGCCTCCCCTCCCTGTCGCGTGCGACGCGGATCTTGCGACATGGTCATAAGCTCCATATCGTTTATTAATGGATTAGAGTTTGCTCGATATCAATGGGATCTCAACGATATTCTCGAGCTGCTGGACGGCCTCCTCGGACCGACCCATCTTGACCTCTACATATTATATATAATTGTTGTATTAATGTCTATTATACCTATACCCGTCCGCAGAGTACATCCACACACACACATGCACACACACACACAGCACACATACATACACATACACACTCATCACCACATATAGTTCTTCCTCTCCTCTTCCTGTTCTCTTTTTTTCGTTTTCCTTTGCGTATGACGTGTGTATGTGCTGTGTGTGTATAAATAAACCGCCTTTCTCTTAGCATGAGCACTTACGGATGGTCTTCATGCCAAGCTTCTGCGCAGCGCGGAGGTTCATGCCGATATCGTCGAGGAAGACAGCTTCGTGCGGTTCAATGCCGATCACCTTGCAAGCGTGCAAATAGAATTTCGGGTCGGGTTTTCTTTTTTACCAGTTCAGTGTGTTGCTCCCTCTCAAATGTTTTAGTCCTCTTCCTTTTCCCTTACCGCAAACCCACAAGGCGCGACTCAATGTAATGATCAAATTGACGCATCAGCTTTTCTGGCTTTTGTCCTCCCAACGCCTCAACTTCTTCGAGGTCATCCTCGGGCATCTCAAAATTGTTGGTCAGAGCCGCGACGATGAAACGACCGCTCGCTGACACGATAAGGCACGCATTAGCAGCGGTAATGTTCAGCAACAGAGAGACGAGAGGATCTACCTTTGATTTTCTCAATGGCGGCCAGGACGTGAGGGTCCACTCGCTTGGTCTCCTGCATCATGACGCGAAACAGCTCCTTGCCATCGACAGTGACGTCGGGTATATGCTCCGGGACAGCTGCAAACCATACTAAGCATATTGATCCATAAGTCACTCTTTCACTTACGCTTCCCGGTACGCTTGAGGTACTCCTTGTAGCCGTCCTTGTTGCTTGGATGGGACAGCTGCTCACCAAACGCACGGTAGAAATCATGCAGCTTGATCTGTCCACGCTCGAATTTCTGTTTTTTTTTTAAAAAAAAAAACATACGGATATACACATGAGAAAAACTATAACGTCCTGTGTTGCATGTGTGTACCTGAAATGCGCCATGCTCTCCTTGTCGAACACTACGGCATGGCTCGTCAGTATACAGTGTCTTCATTCTAATACCAGACTTGCATGGCCACATTGATATAATTCCGGGGCAGTCCCTTCTCCTTTTCGTATCGATGAATACCAGCCATAGGCGATCCCACACAAACGCCACCTAGTCACATATGAACACACGAATCGATAAAAGTTGCGCCGGTGTTCCTTTACCAATATCGAAAATAACAGCCTTGACCATGATGAAAAAAGCAAAAAGAAAGTATTCCCGAATGTGCCTGACAAATTTCAAATAGCCAACTCCTCCTATTTCCATATAAGAAAGGGAAAATATAAAGTCAGACCGCTTCACTTGATACGCATGTCTAATACGATTCCCACAGCTGCCAATTGCACCAACCATCATGCGCTGGCAGTTTATTACATCTATCTGTCAAAATCAATGAAACTGAGTAAGCAGCTATCTACATGCCTGGATGCAATATGTGATACACTCTCCTTTGTTGAGTTGACATCCACAACAACTGACGTACAGAATGAACTTATGCTTGTGGCGCTTGCTTGCCACGATCGAGCACTCGGTACGGACCGGACGATCAGTTACTGTGAACTGTTGCTATCACCTCAGCCCGAAAGAAACATTTTTCACGCGCATGTCATGCTCTAATACGTAATCGTGATCTAAGAGACACGTCGTAATGCGAAAAGGTAAACTTGAATGGACTACTTTTCTGTCAGCTTGAAGTAGATTTATAGATCAGTCAGAATTGAGGGCATTTTCTACCTTGATGATAATAGCATACAGTGTGCTTCACTGTGCTTCAATGGTGATCTCCTTCCAACAAGTAGTAATAAGATAAATCGAGTATTTTCTAACCGCTTCTGTACATGGGAGCTACCCAGGAGACTGGATCAAAGTGTACATGTATCCTGCACAGCGAAAAGCTAGAGTAAGTGACCCATACCAGATTTAGAAATCGTAGTGAAAAGAACAATGACAAAAAGTTAAAAAAAAACCGTGAGAGCATTGACATTGACACCCCGTCCTCATAATGGTATGATAAAGGGAAAGAAAAGACGAAACCATGCATCAAAAGCGTTCATCAGTGAGTAAAGGTGTTACAGAGTCGAAACGCGCAGTAGACACACGATGAGGTCGTGTTCGGATACAAGCCTCGAGCTCACCACGTTCGAAATACATAAGAGTTCCTTTCGCCGTTGTGAGTCCATTACTTTTCTTCTCAAGCTCATCTTCTTTGACATGTTCTTCTACTCTTCTCTTAACTTGCCTCAACGCTCTGTCGACTACGAATGTGGTACTGGCATCGTGGCGCCGTACCAAGCGGGAAAAGCATATCTGGTTGGCTTTTCCAGCCTCTGTACGCAATGGGCTATGCCCTTCTTTCGACCATGAACCTCTTGCATCCTGCAAGAGCGACTCCCTCGACAACCCTGCTTCCGATACAGTTATCAGTGATGAAACGACCTATGAGTTTGTGGATGATGAGGCCGACGTCGCCGCAGAGTGCCACCCTTTCTCGGACACCTCCTCTGGCAAAGGTGTGACTCACCGTGGTTATGAAGTTCAAGTTCCAGACATCTGCCGCCCTTCGCGTGTTTCCAACTGGGTGAGCGCTTTTAATCTCACCCTTCCTCTCGCACACACTCACACAATTACACTGGATGTTTGATTAGGGTAATGATTCCTCCAACCGTATACGACCAATATGCTCTCAACTGATTAAAGCAACTACTTTTAGGACAACATCCCTTTTGAACAACAGACGCCATTTCTGGTCAAGTAACCTTGGAGTCCTCATGGAGATGCTCTGACTTTATTGTCTCAGAAACTGATGACGCACGCTCGGTTCCCGTATATGAATGAACAGCGTCTTGGAAAGCTTTTGCAGGTGGCGACCTCGCCACAGTCAATTATGAAGCCTGGCTGCGAGATACTTTTTATACGCCACCGCAAGGGTCAGAACCATCACTCCCCGACGTCATGTTTAAGGCAACAGCACTGGTTCTCATCAGCAAGTCAGTGAAGACCAGAGTAACGAACGAGCTGCCAAAAGTACTGCACAGGGTCTCCACCGAAGGTCTTCATCCTGACAAGTATGGTTATGTCTTCATCCATGAACTCTCAAATATTACATTACTCTGACGAAATCTTTATAAAAAATGAACATCGTTCCAATAAAGATGTGCTTATGCACGGATTGCACTTTGAGGTTTGCGGGATATCCAGATTTATAATCATCTGAGTGTAACGTATCCGCCCGGCTTGTCTTCTTATGAGCTTTTAATCCCTGACGTGACGCAGGTATCGAATCTTGGCCGCCCAAGCAAGTTCCCGTCGTTCTGTTGTCAGATCATGACTACATTATCTCTGTTTCTTTTTGCATCAGCACGCAACCAGAATCTTGCGCTCTATCAGTCCTTTCCAACTGAATGGTTTTCTCTGGATCTCACTAGTACCATTGAGATATAAAAGAAATGAGACAAGGCACTAGGTTTGACACCACTTCCGCGGAGCTCATGTGGCATCAATACCCTTTTCAGAGGGGCCTTTTTTTCATTGGTAGACGCGGTTCATGGGACCGCGTGTACGTCCATTACTGCGGATCCGATTCGTATGGAACACGACCGTTTTTTCACACGTCTACTTCCCTTCTTCTTCTCTTTGTTCCCTTGAAAGCCTTTTTTCATGGCAAGTATTTTTAGGATGAAGGCTATAAGCATAAGCTAACAAGGGTAATATAGACAAAACGGTTCCTCCGAGCCCCTATGCCACCGTTTGCCGGCCCAACTGCACCGGTGTGCACGAAAGTAGATGGTCCTGTCAAGAGCACAGGATCTTGGAAATTTATAACTTTCTGTCGCTGTATATTTAGCTTGCTGTCTTCTTTCTCTCCTCCTCTCTTCTCTTCCGTATATGTCTCTTTCCTTCTGTCCGCTTGCGACACATGTTCAGTCCCACTCCTTTCTCGCTCCTCCTCATCTCCACTCCTCTCGTCCTTCTTCCTCGCTGGCATTCCACTGGCCTAAGCGATTGGTGGCCGCTACCATCGTCGGCAACCCCTGTCTCCCTCATAGACATGTGCCACTGACCGACTCCGACCGGTAAGGAACTGTTGAGTCTTATTTTAAAGTCGTGACTTAAGAATTGCATTCAGCCGTAGGTGAGACAGTGGCCGACGCGCCGTGAGCGAGTATCGACGACCCCGGACTCGGCCGCTTAGGTATGTGTGTAAAACGAGCTGTAGTCTGGAAAACTGAAGTTGATACATAGAGCTTCGATGAACTGATACTTGAAGTTGATACTTGAAGCTTCGATGAACTGGAATTTCGGTAACGGCATGAGGTAGAAATGGAAAAAGAAAATTAAACAATGCTCGTTGCTTGATTAGCATCAAATATAAATCATACAGGTTCGGTCTTCATTCATCCTGGACACAGTGGAGCCCAAGATTCGCACCAAACCGTAAGTACTTGACCAGCAAAGCACCATGTGCTGATAGAATACGTGATAATATAGTGGCAAATCGATCTTTGAATATACAACGCGACAAAAGCGGGTGCAGTACGCCGGCAACCCGCATGTCGTAGGTTCTAAAATTGATCTCCGGCTCCTCGCAGATGTCGACGGCGAGGAGTGCGACCCTGGTGCGGCCGAGCTTGCCCGGTACGACACTAGGAAAAAGATTGTCGACGACGAAGCGAAGCTGTGCCGGGAGACTAAAGACATCGTCGACCATTTGGCGAAACTTCCTGTCCCCGGCGTCTGCCCAACAGGCTGGATCCTACAGATCGCCAACTGCCTATGCCAGCTATCTACCGTGCATTTTTTCAGGAGACGGCTTGTACGTCGCGGTGCCTCAGTTTCCAGGTGTGTATCTCCCCAAAAGCTTCAGTGACCTTGATAGTGGTCTCACGCTCCTGCAAGCCTTGCACACAATGGTCGTGTCCATGCGGAGAACGGCGGACGTCTTGCCTTCCGCATATATGAAAGAAGAGCGTCTTGGCGCCCGTTTTGGGAGTGGCTACCTCGCCGCAGTCAGTTAGGAAGCCTGGCTGCGGAACACCCACCGCAAGGGTCAGAATCGTCGCTCCCCGACACATATTCAAGGTAACAGCGGTGGACCTCACTAGCAAGCTGCTGAAGTCCCGAAGAATGGACGATCTACCCGAGGTGCTAGATGGTGTCTCCATCGAAGGCCTTCATATTGACAAGTATGGATGGGTCTACATCCCTGAGGTGGAAATATACTACAACACAACCACGCAATCCTATGAGAACGAACATCCTTATATGTAAATACAGTAGCCGCGCGGATGAGTTATGCGCTCGGGAGACCAAAAAAATATACTGTATATCCTTGAAGCACACCTTACACTTTGAAGTCTACTGGCTATCCAGGTTTCCATAGTCCCGCTTTTAAATTACGAACAAGCCTATTCTCTAAGTAAAGTATCTTTTGGCAAAACCAAAACCTGAAATATGTCGAGGGTGGGCAGGCGAATGAGCGGATATATACCATTTTTTATATTGTGTCTTATTGGTATCACTGCTTATATCATTGCCTTCATCACCTATGTCACTGATTTACTTCGTATTTTGTAATTAGATTACAGTATGTATTTGTACGGCTGGAGGGAGACCACGGTCATCACCAATTGGAACACAAGTGTGAGTGTGAGAAGACAACAGATATTTTATGAGACTAATGTTGCCCGAAAAGGCGCATAATCAAAGGAAGAAAGTCAAGAGTTGGGAGAATTCGGTCCTAGTCGAATACAGTCTGTCGTTTTGCGGCGCTGTCGGACCGCTGTGTTAGTATTCCATTCATCCGGTCCGTTGGTGTACGTTGAAACAGACACTCATCATTATCATTAGTGAGCATTACTTACAAGCATAACACCCAAAAAAAAAAAAAAATTCACTGTTCAATTTCGGGTGTACACTAATAAAAAAGGTTGAAATGCGGCGTGTTGATACTGTCATGATAAACTACTTGCTCACAGACAGATGATGACGTTGCAGTCCTGCGAGAAAACCTTCATTAGACCCTCTGCTCAAGATCTCCTAGTCAACAGATGCTACATACAATTTGCATCGAATATGTCCTGTTGATATTAAGGGGAAAGATACGGATGTTTTCTATGTACTTTTTTTCTTCTTCTCGTTTTCTAATAGACCTTCCATCCTCTATTGTATGCCATGTCATTTTCCAGTGATTTATTAGATTTTTTTTACTCTGCTATCCAACCCGCTTAATGGCCGTGGCCATCATCACCCTTTGGCTCAGGAGTGACTAAAAACAAAGAACGAGAACGTTAGTCCCATGAATGCCCAAAGCCAACCTTTTCTCTTACCCTTGATCATATCATCGATTCTGAGAATAGCAATGGCTGCCTCGGTAGCGCTCTTGAGCGATCTGATCTTGGACATGGCCGGCTCCAAGACGCCTGCGTTCAGGTTGTCCCGCACCTCACCATTGATAAGCTCCAAACCATAATATTTCAGAGCACGCTTGCGCTCATCAGCACCCTCGTTCAGGGCCGCGTTGTGGTAGGCGCGCAGCTTCGACACCAGCTCGGTCGAGTCTAAGTGTAAAGATGGGTGCGTAAGTCAGACTAGCATGGTGACGCGCGGCAAATATGGAACCTACCCTTGGCGGCGTTCACAGCCAGGGTCTTGGGAATAACGAGCAGTGCGTTGGCGTATTCTGCAATGGCGAGTTGCTCACGCGAGCCCTGTTCATAGAAGAATGGGATCAGTCACAGTGATAGAATCAGAAGCGGTGCACACGTACCACACTCGTGGCGAAGTTCTCGAGGTATATGCTCAGGGCAGACTCGACCGCACCACCACCGGGCACGACGCTGTTGCTTTCGAGTGTCCGCTTGACGACGCACAGCGAATCGTGGAGGGCACGCTCCATCTCATCGAGCATGTAGTCGTTGGCACCGCGGAGGATGATGGACGACGAGTTTTGGGTCTTGGTACCCTTGACGAGGATGCACTCATCGTCGGAGATGCGTTCCTGAACGACTTCCTCGGCTTGACCGAGGTACGACGCCTCAAAGGTCTCCTCACCTTCCAAGTTGGCCAGGGTAGAGATAAAGGTGGCTATGCAACCTCGTCAGTACAGCGACCCTCTTTCTCATTCTGACTTTTTCTACTTACCGCCCGTTGCCCGAGCAATGCGCTTCAGATCTTCCTTCTTGCAGCGGCGGACGGCCATGGCGCCTGCCTCGACAAACAGCTTCAGGCACAAATCATCAATGCCCTTTGTGGTGAGAATGACGTTGGCGCCGGTGGCCAAGATCTTCTTGATACGCTCTGTGGTGATTTCAATCTCTCTATGATGCATCATTAGTCCCCACGATCTCCGTTGCGCTTGGCCGGGCTTACCTCTTGCGGATGTCTTCAAGCTTGTCGGGGTCATCCACGACGATGTTTACGCCGAGGTGCATGCGGGCCTTCTGGAGGTTCATGTCCAAGCAGGCGATCTTTGCGTTCTGGATACGGGTCTTCATGGCCTGGCTGGCGACGGTGCAGTTGAGGGCATAGCCGCGCACAAAGACAGACTCACGCTGCGACTTGCCGTGGGCCTTCAGGATATTGACGGCCTTGACGGGGTATTTGGTGTCACCACGCAGGTTGGTGGCCTTGACGGCCAGGATGGCCTCGACAGCCAAGTTGGCAAAGAAGTCAGAGTCGCTGCAGTAAAGGGATCAATACATGAGAAAACACGTGTTTTTTGCTGTTTACGTACGAGCCAATGATTTTGCTGCTCATGGAGGTCTTTGCGGCGTTGACGAGGCATTCCTTGCCGAGCGTATCGACCTTGACGGCCATCTGGTCGGCAATGAATTTGCAGGCAACCTTGGAAGCCAGACGGTAGCCGGTGATAATGGTTGTCGGGTGAATCTTGTTCTTGACCAACTCATTGGCGCGCTTCAGAAGCTCGGCGGCAATGACCACGACCGAAGTCGTACCGTCACCGACCTCGCGGTCCTGCTGTTGTGCCAGCTCGACCAGCACTTTGCCCGCCGGGTGCTCCACTTCGAGAAGCTGGAGAATGGTGGCGCCATCGTTGCTGATCGTGACATCCTAGAATGACGTACAGCCGTAATGGTTATTTTTATGCGTTCCAATACGCTGTCAGATGACAAACGAGGATGGGATGCTTACACCAATCTCATCGACGAGCATCTTGTCGAGACCGACAGGGCCGAGCGAGCTCTTGACAATGTTGGCGATGGAAGCCGCGGCAAGGACTGGTAAAAGATTGGGAAAGTAGGGCAAGATTAGATAGATGAACAACAGAAGTTGACAGGTGGGGCGAGGGGTGAAGGGCCAAGTGCGCGCTTAATTACCGTTGCTGGAGCGAACGTCCTGGCCGGTGGTGCGTTCGCCACCGAGGAAAAGCGAGGAGTTCTTTTCGCGTTGGTACATTACAGAAAGATGAGTAGATGACGCGGTTGCGAAAGGAAGGAGAGGGGCGTTTTGGGGCGGAGGGCGGAAAGTAAGGGAAAGTTGGCTGTCAAGTCAGACTCGCGAGAGGCACAAGCCACTGCGGCCAATGACAGCTCTCCATTCCCTCATTGCCTCTTCGCTCTCTTTGTCTTTATTCACGTTCTAAATACATAAAAGCCAGTCCAATTTCTACACAGATATATATTACAGGAGAAAACATCCGATCTACGCATCGTCATGCATTATCATCATCATCCAAGCGGGTCTTGCTGGGAGGGGGTCAGCGGAGGCAGGGTAGACGAGGGCGAGGGCGAACTGGTAGACGTGGTGCTCAGGCCTGTCAAACCCGTCATACCTGTCATACCTGTGAGGTCTCTCAGACCTGCCTCCGATGCACGTTTTTTCTGTAGCTCAAGCTCACGGAAGCGCTGGCCCTCCAGGAGCAGCTTCTCGACCTCGGGCGGTATGTATTCACAGTGGTCGTTCGGGTCGATCACCTCGTGGGAGAGGAACCAGTACTTGTCCGAGAACTCCGGCGGGGCAGACCAGTTGAGTCGGTTGCGGCAGTCGCCACCGACAAACACAGTCTTGCTCGACAGCAGTTCAAAGCAGTCATCAATGTCGTAGAGTCCTTGGAACAAGATCATTCGATCGCGCATGTAGCCAGCCGGGATATAGTCGATGCGTGCATCGTGGGGTATGTGGCGTTGAAGGGCAGCTATGAGAAACGGGATGCGATGAGAAAACGAGCAGAGGAGAAGGAGTATCAAAAGACTTACTGGGGGCGAAAGCGAGTCCATAGAGCTCGCCTAGGATGCTGGAGCCTTTCAGCTGGAGGCGAAGGATATGCAAAGCTTGGATGGGAGGCATGTGCGCAAGGTCGTCGGGCGTCATGAGTCTCGGTGTCTCGGAGGTGGTAACATACACCGGCTTATTCGCAGTGAATCCAACCGTCAGATCTTCAGGCACAGAAGTAGCCGTCGGCTCGAGTGATGATCCATCATACGATCCGCTTGTTTGTGATTCCGGTTGCTTTTGTTTTTGCTTCTGTTGTTGTTGTTGCTGATGCTGCTGTTGTTGCTGATGCTGTTGGTCCTGGTCCTGATTCTGCTGTGCCTTGTCACTTTCCTGTGACTCCTGCTTCGAAATAAAGGTCGGTGTCGGTACGTTCTTACAGAGGGCTGTGACGAGCGCATGTCTGTAAGCCAAGACCTGCTTCGAGTCGCCGTCGAGGATGGATTGAAGGATAGCGGGAAGCTCGTTGATTTTCTCGTTGCGGCTGTACGGTGTCATGCCCACGTCGCCTTCGCGCACCGGGAACAGTCGTGTGTCGGCCATGACTTGCGGCATGGAGCCCCGCTCGACGAGACATGAGAGCGACAAGAGGAGAACATACCCCCGCAAGTAGTTGGCTTCGAACTCGACCTGAGCCAAACGCTGTCGCATGCGATCCAGCTCCATTTGCTGCGTCTGCCACAGCCGTTCGCGCTCTTGGCGCCGTTCGGATTCTCGAGCACGAAACGCTTTCTGGGCTGCTCGGTTCTGGGCTCGGCGCTGCTGCAGCGAGGGCGGGTTGGGTTTTCGGCCCGGCCGCTTGCGCTGGCGGACACGTTCACCCGACTCGTCCTCAATACCGACATCGCTTGCCTCGTCAAAGTATTGGAAATGGAAGTTCTTTTGTAATTCGGCAGACATTGCACTTTAACCGTAGTTTTGGGACGCACGCAGCGCAAAGAGATGCAGACTTGCACCCGATTTGGAAGCGTCCTTTTTAATCAATTAACAAATTTCTGGTCCGCAAAAGGAAATCCACGTAACCCATTGACCTCGCACGAAATCACAGAAAACCCATCCAAATCAGCACAAAAAAAAAAAAAAAAAGAGACAGAGAGACAGAGAGAGGGTTCATTACGATGCAAATGAGATATGACAAACAATGGAAGAGAGTAGTTTTTTATTTTTATGGGATAGAAAGAGTAAGAATTTACTCCTCCATCTCGGCGTCGAAGGCAGCCTTCTTCTCGGCAATGCGAGCATCGCGCTCCTCCTTGGTGAGACGCTTGGTGCGGTGAGCAACGTGGGTGTTCTGCTGCTTCTTCTTCTGGGAGGGCTTGGGGGTGGGGTCCTCACGGATAGCCTCGTGAGCCTCGGTGTACATGTCCTCGATCTTGTCGGAGGTGATGCCCTCCTTCAGGAAGGTGGCGAACTGCTTCTTGTAGCGCTCCTCATCTTCCTCCTCGAGGTACTCCATGTACTCAGCAACGTGGACACCGAAGATGTAGTTGCGGAGGAGCTCGTCGTCGTTGGCCTTGGACTCGATGTCGTAGCCGGGGAAACGGGAGCCGGAGTGGGGGACGTACAGACCACCGTCGGAGGCACCCTTCAGGGCACCGAAGACACGAGCACCGGTGGAGGTGCGGGCAACACCGACGTCAAGGAAGGCCTTGAAGGGACGGGGACCCTCCTCGTTGGCCTCGGTCTCCTGGACACTGCCATCGGGCTCGGTGACACCCTCGTACTTGTCAGCAAGGCCGAGCTTGGTCAAGACACGGCGGGCGAGGAGGAGACCGGTGGCATAGGCAGCAGACCAGTTGGTCAGACCACCCTTGATGCCGTAGCGGGGAAGCTCGTGGGAGTAGGCAGCAGCCAGGACAAAGTCACCCTGGAGCTTGGCGTACACGATCTGGCACACAATGTCACGGTTGGTGAAGCGAACCACCAATCTGTACTTGGGCGAGTTGTACTTGTTCTTGGCCTGGACGACCAACCGCTTGCGAGCGTAGTAGTCGGTCTTGCCCTCTATTCATGGTGGATATAGAGTAAGTAAAACTGTGCTAAGGTTCTTGACAACCATTTGCACTGCCATTGCTTGTAATCAGTTAGGGGCGAAAGAAAATTTAGTCAACACAGCTGGTTTGTAAGGCCAGTTCAGTTGAACTATGCTTTATCTAGTCATCATCGCAAGCAATGTGTGTGGCAGGCAATAGGCGAAGCGTCATAGTCATGGTTTGCAAAGACAATTACCTCTTCTTCTGCGGTACTTGACCTGGTAGCGCTTGAAGTAGGCCTTGTTCTTCTGGACTTTGACGAAAGGCTAACGGGAGGGGGTGCATCAGTTGAACTGTTCATCCATCCATCCATCTATCAGCCCATGCATCCATCCATTGATGTATCCATCCATCGATGTACGCATCCCCTGATGGATGAGTTGCATAAGCGACATACCATGGTACTACTGCTCTTGCTCGCGCGAAAAGGAAGGAAACTTCGGTTCCAAAGACGTTGGCAATTTTTGTTCCTCTACTGAGTTTGAATGCCGAAAGCCACCCTGAACAGACGGCCGCTCTTCGTTGCGTGAATATGCGAATTCAAATGCAGCCCCAATGACAGCACAGCACAAAGACGGGCGGCGGGTGCGTCTGCCCTAGCCCGCGTAGCTTTGGATCACTTGTCCTCGCTAGAGACTCGCAGAAATATACCACCATGTCTCGGTCACTCATTTACGCGTTCGCTGCCCTGTGTCTCTTGACTGTTGTCAGCGCTATTCATATCGACCTGCCTGCTCATGGCAAGGAATGCTTCTTTGAAGACCTCAAGCAGGGCGACAAGATGACCGTCACCTTCCAGGTAACTTCGTTTCGTCTTGCACCTACCCACTCATCTCATACAACGCGGCTCTAGGTCGGTGAAGGTGGCAACCTTGATATCGATTTCTGGGTAAGGCTCACAAAAGGAAGGCAATGACATTCGAAAATGGCTCATTGCGTACTGCAGATTCAAGACCCACAGGACCGCGTCCTGAAGAGCGTCGCGCGAGAACAGATGGGCACCCACGCCATTGAAGCTGCCCAGGACGGTCGACACACCTACTGCTTTGGAAACCAAATGTCGTCTATCACCGCCAAGTCGGTCAACTTTAACGTTCATGACAAGCAGAAAGTGGAAGCCTCGGCAAAGGGTAAGGCACTAAAACCCGTCTGTTTTTACATATCACTCATGCTTTTATAGAACACATCGACCCTATCCAGCGCGAGATCCAAGAACTGGCTGACAGTATCTATGCTGTCAAGGCTGAGCAAGAATACATTGTTGTCCGTGAACGCCAGCACAGAGACAGTAAGGATTCGCCCTTTCTCTTTTTCATTTTCTGACATTCCTGTCTTTTTTTTTTCTTTTTCCAGCTGCTGAAAGCACGAACGCTCGTGTTAAATGGTGGTCACTCGGCCAGCTGACTCTGTTAGCAGCCGTTTGCTTCTGGCAGGTCATATATCTCAAGCGCTTCTTTGAAGTGAAGCGTGTTGTATAATCCTTTTCTTTGTAATACATGATGATGTTCCCCAGCTTCTCTATCGTGTACGAAGTAGGCGCATGAACACGAAAATGATAATGTAGTGTAAACCGTCTCCAAGCAAGCGGCACATGAACCGATCATGCTAGCATAGAAACGACACTTTGGAAGCGTCAACCGTATAAAACAATCATACCTGACATCTGAAAACCTCTGAACCTAATCTGCTCTCTGGAATTACCAAGACAGGTACCATCCTCAAGAGGTAGAAGATCAAAGGTATGATGCCCAGCAGAAAAGACTAAAGCCATGTTTCAGACGTACGGATATCAGAGACGACATGTGTGTAGCGTGGTATCACACATAAGTCTGGTAAAGCTCAGATAAAAGATATAGTCGATGCTTAGAAAATGAACCAATCTGGCATCTATCGATAAAAAGTCGACAGCGAAGTACTATTGAAACATGTTGTGGCAGCATACATAACAAAGACAAATGTGCATACATCTACCAACCTTTGTGTCCTCCAGAGTTCATAAAACCTTCTAAGCAGCACGAGGTCGATTAGTATAGCTGCTTGCCGACCACTGCGTGTATCTCATTTTGGCTATGTCTCCTGAGCGTGGCGCTGCCCTAGTATCTGGCACTATCTCTTTCTAAGACGCTCAGACTTCCTCGTCCACCTTCACCAGCGCCCACAACCATGTATTAGCAGATAACAATATCTGTCTCCCTTGCACGGAAGGAGGTCAGCCACAGTCACCCACCTTGCAGTTCTACATCACGAGCAGATGGACTTGACAGATGTTTCTTAGCTTCAAATGGATTGATACGCTCGTCCGCCTTCTCAACCATAGTACCGCCTTGGATGCAGAAATATGTCATAGACCATAGCAATTTCACGTTGAATGTAGCCAAATACTGTGGGCCCTGTCGCTATAGATCAATGTGGTGTTACAAGCGATTCAAGACGTGGACTGTACCCGTGGTGTTTAGAATTCACTCTGTCCAGCTACGGAATGGGTGGAGGAGGAAATTGATAGGCATTTGCATGGTGAATTTTGTCTGCAGCAACCGGATATCTCGATATATACACCTCACTGAACTGGATTCAGCCGACTGCCTTGTTGCCTGAGATATATGTATATCACTATTTATACCTCGTTGACACGCAACGTTGCCAGTAAAAGTTCATGGTACCCGTGACTGAGTACTTCACAGAAACAGTGAATTGTGCTTTTGGATAACTCAATCGCTATTTTGAACAGATTGACGTTCCTTTTACGCAGACGGTCTTGGTTCCGTTCCCTTTCGACACTAGCACTCTTTGAACAATGTGGGCGTTAACGGAGACTGAAGCAAATGAGAATGACCAGATAAAAATGAAATATCAATGTAGCCATAAGAAGGAAATGGACGTCGGAGCGAAGACCGGGGGGATAAGAAGCATAGCATGAGCAAGAGCGATCACGGATGGAAGAATTAGAGCTATGATGCATGGGAATAAATTTGGTATCATAGCTCATTGTTGGGAGTCATTCTCACATCCACTGCTATTGGAATAGACAGCCAAATCCTCTCCTCAGACCAGCTTCCTGGATTGAGGCTCACGGAATGGCCTCCGTATGTGGCCCGAGAGCGTTATCAAATCCCGACATTGTGTTTCACAAAAGGACAAAACCCCCTCCTTTTGTTCGCGTCACTGTTTTTCCACTTTTCTTCTCTTCTTTTCTTCTCTACCTAAACTCCCCACTCAAGACCAGCACAACTTTTCTCTTTATTCAAAATGGGAATTCCTGATGGTGACGCTAAGGCTGGTGCCAAGCTCTTCAAGACTCGGTGCGCGCAGTGCCACACGGTGGAAGCGGTAAGACCTTCGCTTTCATCCTCCTTATTTGTAGGGTCGCTTAACAGATTGTCTCCTTTAGGGTGGTGCCAACAAGATTGGGCCGAACCTTCATGGCATCTTTGGTCGTACGTCCGGTACAGTGCCTGGCTTTAGCTACACGGATGCGAACAAAGATAAGGGCGTCGAGTGGGGTGAGCAGACGTTGTTCGATGTAAGTCATCAAATCGAGACCCCCGTCACTCGCTGATCAGTAAACAAACAAACTCATTTGCCTGCAGTACCTTGAGAACCCTAAGAAGTACATCCCCGGCACCAAGATGGCCTTTGCTGGCTTCAAGAAACCCAAGGATCGTGCTGATGTGATTGCCCATTTGAAGGTAAAAAGTTGAATCATCGCCCTATGAGCTATGCCCATGCTGACGCTTAAAATCATAATAGGAGGTGACCCAGTAAACAAGGACCCCCGAACCCATAGACTCTCAAGAAGTACACAATAAAAATGGGCTCTAAGCCGTGAATACACATGTCCCAGAATCGTCCAGGAGGTGGAAAGTAATTTAGAAATGATATCATGATGATAAATGGGAAAACTCAGTGCACTCCCGATACCGTACTCTCAGCAGGCGGCCAATCTAGTGCACATGTGTGCGAGTGTAATAATGAATGAAGATGTTACGTATGAAAGAGCGTAGTGACTGTATCTTGCTTGCTACGCTTATGGATCTGGTTTGGTCTTAAGTCCGAGGTGTCCTATAATGAGACGCCGCGCGACGGCATCAGAGGTGGCAGGCTTCGGTTTCCCCGTAACTAACAAGAATCATCGATTTAGAAAAAAAATACCGCACCTTCGTTCATTGGCTGTTACTTACGCCTTGATACGCTCGAGCCTCTTGTGGCCATTTTCTTCTCTGCTGGAGCAGTGTCCTCTGGCGGGGTATAAGGCGTCACTTTTACTTCTGTGCTTGACTTCATGAGGTTCAAAATGGCTACAGCTAGAATAAGAGTGAGCAAACACACGACAACGGATCATTGACTACTAGAGTACCATCATCGATGCTATCGAAGTTCACGCGGGTTTTGTCTTTGCTGATCCAGTTGAGCTTGAAGGACCCTGTGACGCCCTCTTGTATAGCGGCTCTTAACTTCGGCGTGGTGAAGGAGGGATCTATCTTGACAAACTCTAACACTGTTGTACCTGCATAGACCAAAGGAAACCAGTCATCGTATGTACGATCAGCTGTCTGGGAGCAAATGTATCAATTGACACTTGCCTAGCTTTGGAGGACTGGGTTTTTCTTTATCACTGCTGTCTATCTTGAGCTTAGACAAGGATACGTCCAATGAATCGACCCCATCGTCTTTCGACTGTTTGCGGTTTGGGTCTGGTTTTGTAGACTTGGACGTGGAAGTGTCGGTAGATTCGGGCTGGGACATGCGATCGCGCTCGGAATCATGAGAGCGATCTGCCTTTGACTTGTCTGCTGACAAGGCGGGTTCAGATGAGGATGTGGATGTTGTGGTCTGTGATTGCAAAGAGTCTTTTGTGGTTGTGGTTGGAGCATCCTTCTCTCGACGACTGGTGTGGTTTTCTCCTCCTTTCCCGGGCGCCTTGGTTTGTCTGTTCATGGAAGAAAAAAAGAGCGAGTTAGACTCAGAGATAGGTTTTACGTGTGCAACCCCAAAATTCGTGTTTCAATGCAACCAGAATGGCATCACCGACTTCGTTGCATGTGTACATAGTTGTATGTTATCATATAACTGCTAATTATGTCGATCTTGATTGATTTGCACTTCTGCTTCCAGTGGGAATGGTCAGGCTGAGATGGTTCTGATCCAGCGCCGTTTGTGTACATATTCCCTCTGTGACCATATATCGACCTTCTACAGATAAGAGCTGGGTACAGACAGAAGTATATTATGCCGTATCTGTATCAAGATGAAGAGAAAGAACACGAGCAACAGGGATTACCATGGTGTGATACAGAGATAGAGTTGAAGTGGGAGCATATTCCTTCCCTACTGCTTTCTTGTACTTGCTTACCTGCCAAAAATTCTTGGCTTGAGTAGCTCAGTTTGTTATAATGGGAGCTCACACAATGATACTCTTGGTATTAAGCAGCTTGTTATGCTTCTAAAACATTATAGGATACAATGCCCCGAACGGTATGTCGGTTTGAAAAAAAAAAAAAAGAAAACTGGTCATCCATTTATACTGATCCATCGTCCACAGGTACGACAAAACCCACGAGCGCCGAAATTTTTGACCTGTGAGACTCCTTTTCATACTTTACAACAGAATGTCAAGACGAACTCGCTACAGACAAAGTTCATTAAAGAACTTTTTAGAGCAAAGTCCGTCATCGCCCTCACCTCCTCCAGATAAAAGAGCACGCCGCCAAACTGCAATTAGCGAATTCATTGGATCAACTGCGTACGTTGGACAACAAACTAAAAAGTTCACCAAGATTAAACCGTTCATTAGCACGCGCAAGCCTTCGCCTGTCACCAGTGAACCTGCCATGGACGAGCAGTCAGGGTTGGCATCGTCGCCTGAACAGCCCACAATAGATACCATACAACTCAGCGACGAAGAAGACGACGAGCCTGTGTTTCTACCTCGGCGGCAGAAGAAACGAGTCGTGATACCCATCAGTGACAGTGAAAGCGGTACCTGCATAAGGAAAATAACAGCGAAGGACAGGTAGGCTCATGAACAATATAGACGAAGGACCGCCGCGACAAAGAAGGCGTCTTGTGCGAGCCAACCAGTTGGATGGAGAGGAGAGCAGCACCTCTGAAAATGAGGCACAATCACCTCGGCCGCCAGAAAGCGACGACGACGACGACCGAGTCGATAAGGAAGAAATTGATTTCTTGCACGAAAATGGTAAGCCATTTACACATTGGGGCCCAGTGAAGCTCATTCGTGCCATTACAGTGGTCTACGAAGGCCGAACACGGGAAAGAAAACAATCCAAGTATAGTCAAGCCCTGGAAAAGTTAAAACGTGGGTCAGCGCGCGCGGTTTCCCCATGCCAAATGTTTACAATCCGTATGTAGGCCGAGAAAAAGGTTCGTTCCCTGGAGCACAAGGCCCCATCGACACTTACCGGAACCGATCCGGCGACGGAACGACCTCGGAGGACGAAACGGACGAGGAAGATAAGGACGAGAACGAGAGCGTCGATGCTGCCACTGTCTCCTCCTCTTCGTCGTCGTCTTCCGAGGACGAAGAAGCCTTTGTGGTTGATGACGACGTTATTGACGGGATGAGAGTTACGCCACCAGGAGGCTCAGGCGCCATTGTGGAACACGCAAAAGCGGAGCTGCCAGGTTCGTGTAGCGAGGCAGTCAAAAGAAAGACGGAACGAATGACCTAAATGTTATACTGACGCTGTCTTTAATTTTGTGTATTCTAGCCGAGTTCAGTCTGGCCAGTTCTGACCATGAGCAAAACTTTGAGACCTATGTCGAATCTATTGTGCATCGTTTGAACGAAGATGACGAGGCCAACGGTATGTACGAAGCGGATGCTTTCTTGAGTGCAGGTCTGACTGACTGGTAAATCAGAGCCTCAGTTTGTAAGAGCCGAGAGAGCAGTCGAACGTCGACTTCAAAGTTATGCAGCATCTCTCCTGGACAGTGACGCCTGGTTTCCCGAATACAAAAAGGCTTTGGATACCTACCCGTACTTTGTGAAAGGCGGCGCGCACGGAGTGGAATGCGAGGGATGCAGACAACGCAAGCCGGCGTCAATCGAAGTGCGGCTTTATTGCAGGCCGGAAGAAACCGATGTGTCGCCGAACGAGAAATCGTTTTCTTTGGGACGCTCGTGCTACGCTCGCGGCAAGCTTTACCACCGACTGGTACACTTTGGGTCGTACCTGGACACCAAGGTCCGCGACGAGATCCATCGCTTAGTATTTGATGGTATCTTGCCTGCTAAGGATGGGAGCTCGACCTTTGAGGTCCTGCGAGATACTGGAAAGATAAATCAGGTGTGTAACTGCTAAGAAGAGAAGAACTACGCACAGACTAACCTGATCTTCAGATGTACACGACTCTACAGCAACTCCTTGAGAATGCCTCAAGGGGATACATTAAATAATAGTGTTTTGTGAGGGACGAAAATCCGTGGTTGAGAATATGTATGAATTTGGGTTGGGGGATGTTTTATTGGGGGGAGAGGAGGACAACACAAAAATATGCGTGAATTGAGAGGCGTCTGATGTTTGTGTTTTGTGGTGGACTTTTTAGTCATGCCTCGACCAAAATACACACAACGTGTGCTGCACCAGCTCGGGGCAATCTCCGTATTACGCCCGAGTGCTACTTCTGCGATTTTCGAATCGCTTTAAAGGGCTGTCGTTTTGCTGAATCCTTCAAGCTCATTTTCACCTCTTTCACCTCTAGTCCCTCTCCTCTCTTTCACACCCTTCTGTCATCCCCTCTTATACAACAACTACTTGACCGCTTCTTCATCTTTCCATCTTTTTTCGCGCTCTTGTCCTTTCTCTTCGCTTCTCCTTGTATCACTATCCTATCTATCCGCACATCTAGTTGTATTGTACCTTTTTTTTTCTTCCTTTTCTTTCTTTCTTCTTTTTCCTTTTTTAAATTATGGGAAGTAACCAGAGTCGACTCACACGCGATGATAATGATCCTACTACGACTGCACAACGATCGCGTAAGCGACTCATAAAATCACCGGTCAAGAGTCCACGCGCGTTAAAATCGCGCGCAGGTGAGTCGCGTTCCTCAAATCCAGCAGCAGTAACGTGTGCAACAAAACGCGGGACGGCGGATCCGACCCTCCTTGACAATGACAATTCAAATACTACTCTTACGACAACACGGAGCCGTCTTCCGCCACCACCATCCTCACCCGTCTCTCCAGTACATACCCCTCGTTCCCCCGTGACCCGTGCATTCTCCCATGCGTCCAATCATCATACCCGGACCTCCACGGGAGACAGCGGCTACTCGAGTGGTCCTGCCAACGGGCGGTGGTCTGCCGATCCGGCATCAACGTTTACAGCTATCACAACCACCACCACGACCGACGCCCACTCGACCTTCTCATGGTACTCGTTCCTGTGCGAAGACGACGCAGCAGTCGACCAGCGTAAGGTCGCTGCTGCCGCCATCGCCGAGGCATCCTCTTCCCCATCCTCCTCGCGGGTCAGTCCTACGATCACCGAACCACCGCCCTATTCATCTTCCTCCTCCGACCCTTCTTCTTCAGCCGCTTCCGCCGTGGGACTCTCGACACACGACATTTTACGCGATCTCACCCAGTCTCCTCGAGGTCACACCAACCGTATCCTCCATGCTGCATTTGCGAAAGCACGTTTACTCGACGACGCACGGGACCAGGTCGCTGTGTACCAGGCTGCGCTGAAATGGAGCGAATACCTCGCAGAAGAATCCATAGATGATCCTAACCACAATGAAGACGGAGAGCATGCGATCAATGTGGCCCGTGTCTGGGTTGCGCGGTGTCGCATCGAGGGCTGGGGCGTCGTACCTGACCCTGCCACCGGTCTCGAGACCTTGAAACACTTGGCGGATCACGGCTGCTGGGAAGCCTTTTACCCTTTGGCCATGTGCTATCGCGACGGTGTCGAAGGCCATCTGGGTGTCAACAAGACCATGGCCTACCAGTGGCTCTCGACCACGGCCCAGCTCGAAAACAATGCCGAATGTATGCGCGAGGACGAGGCCAAGACGATCATTGCCTTGGCCCAGTACCGAGTTGCGGCCATGCTCGCCGAAGGTGATGGTGTACCCATCGACCCAACCGCAGCCGTCCAATGGTTTCTGAAGAGCGCACGGAACGGTTGTTGGTAAGTGCTATGCTATACTGGCTTTACAAAAGAAAGTTAACCTTGTTTTGCTTGCTTGTGTAGCCAGGCACAATACATCATGGGCGTCTACCATGAACTGGGATTGGTCGTCGACAAGGATATCTCAAAAGCCAAGGAGCTCTACCTCTCGAGTGCACTCCAAGAATATGCGCTTGCCCAGGCTGCGCTTGGATCTCGGCTTGTGGACGAAGCTTCCTTTGACGAGGGTATTCGATGGCTCGAGATGGCTGCACAAAAGGTATGAATATACATAAAGAGAAAAAGACAAAACAAACCTCCGCCCTAAACTATATCGATAGGACAACGCGCGTGCGCTCCTCCGACTCAGTCACCTCTACGAGAACGGAATCGGGGTCGAACCCAACGACGAGCTAGCCGCGTATTACCTCAAGGCGGCGGCGAGTCGCGATTATCCCGCAGCCCAGTATCGCCTGGCACTCAACTACCACTTTGGTCGTCTGGTTCAACAAAATGACGGTGAAGCCGAGCGTCATCTCCATCATGCAGCCGAAGCTGGCTACCCGGCTGCACAGCGATTCCTCGGATTACTGTATATGGAAGATCTGACCCCGAGGGAACTGAATACACATGGCATGACGACACCGGGCATGCACAGCTCCAGCAATGGTGGCGGTCGTCGACGCACCGAGAGCGGAAGAAGTACGACCAGCACAACCATCAGCAGCAGCAGCAGTAGCACCGGAACCAGCCAGAGTCAGCGCCAGGCGCTTTCCCAGCGTCGACGCAAAAGCAACCGCACTGCCTTGGACTGGTTTCGGCATGCCGCGGCTCAGGGCGACGTGCGCGCGTATGTACTGGTGGGATCCTGCTATGAAGACGGTCGCGGTGTCACGACTGATTACGAGACGGCGCTTGAGTATTACCATAAGGCAGCCGCCTGCCCTGGTGCATTTCAACCTGCCGCTCAACTGGCCGTAGGCCAGCTGATGCAGCGAATGGGCCGCCATGCTGATGCGTTCGTATGGTTCGTGCGCGCTTCCAAACATACCGCTACAGATCACGACGCACACGACCCGTCCCCGGTGCGGCGCGCACAGCTCATGGTAGCGCGCTACTACCTTCACGGCTGGGCCGGTGCGCAGCATGATATGGCTCGCGGCTATAAGATGCTTGTCGAGTTAGCCCAAGACAAGCAGGATGGCTATGCACATTACTGGCTTGGCGTCTGTTATGATGAAGGCATCCCGGATGTCTGCGGGCGCGATCAAGGTACAGCTTTCACGCACTTTATGGTGTCAGCCAAAACGGGCAATGTGGATGCAGAATTTCAGGTATGTGCACGAAAAAAAAAAAAAAAAAAGAGGTTACGTACAAATAAAAAACAAGGAGTGTTTGTGTATGTGGATTTCATGCACAGGGTTGAGGCCCGAAAATGACTTTTTTCTTTGTTTTTAATCTTTTCTATTTGTTGCCGTCTAGGTGGCACTCATGCTGTCAAATGGAACGGGTGTTCCGTGCAACCGAACAGAAGCGTTTCAGTGGTACAAGTGTGCGGCCGAAAAACGACACAAGATGGCGCTTTACAGCCTGGGCCTGTATTATCTCAAAGGTCTGGAGAATGTGCCACGCGACATGAGCAAGGCACGCGATTGCTTTGAACAAGCGGCCGAGCTGGGCGTAACGGACGCGATGGCCCAACTCGCGATAATCTACTTGTCACAGGCCACGCACCCTGCCCCTGCTCTTGACCGTGCACGCCAACAACAACAGCAGCAGTGGCGTGACAAGGCGATCTATTGGTTCCGTAAAGGGGCGCATCTTGGCAACCGGGTCGCACAGCGCGAGCTCGGCAAGCTTCATGACGCAGGCTTGGGTGTGCCGCAAGATTATCATGTAGCGTTCCGCCTCTTTGAAAAAGCGGCAGGCCAGAAGGACGCGCTCGCTACCCTGCTCCTGGGCAGTTACTACCAGAACGGTCATGCGGTCGACAAGGACGCTGAGTCTGCGATCTCGCTCTATCTTGAAGCCGCGACTCTCGGCTCACCTGTGTAAGTTCCATATGTCTTTTTTCATTTCTTTGTTGACATATTATTATTTATTTTTTCAGTGCTCCATTTGCGGCCGGTCAACTTTATCATACCCTGAATCGATTTGAGGAAGCCTATGCGCAGTATCGAATCGCAGCCAATGACCCTCGACTTGCCAAAAGCCGAATCGGCAAAACGTCCAAGCTCATGATGGCACGATATGTCCTGAGCTACGTCCCACTTTCCCTCGATGACGTATCTCCCATGGGAATGGGATTTACTAAATCGGAAGCGTTCGAGATTCTCCACAGCTTGGCCACTGAAGATCATTTTACACCGTCATTCTATTGGCTCGGTACGTTTCTTTTGTGACACATTCGCATGAATTTCTTGACTTAATATGCCCGACCTATCCTGTTTAGCCGATTGCTATCAACAGGGCAACGGGACCTGTGCCAACATTGATGAAGCAGTGCGTTGGTTCAAGCGCTCGGCGGATGAGACCAACGACCCGGAGGCCATGCTCAAGCTCGCCACCATCTCCGCATTGACAGCCGACGATACACAGACACTGCATTATTTCCAAAAGAGCGCCGACCAAGATCATGCAGAGGGCCAGTATCAATTAGGTAAACAAAACACGCACAAACACACACACATATACGCACGCACACACGCGAACGCACACATGTGTGGGCGCACGGCATCATTCTCGTTGCAAATCATATTAATATTCTCTTTGTTGACATGACGCATGGCAATGTTTAGGTCTGGCTTATTGGCGTAGTTTGTTTGGCTTGACCAGCGATACGGCGATGGCTGTACGCTGGTTCACCGCAGCTGCACAGCAGCGCCATGGAGCCAGTCACTTTGCGTTGGGCCAGATGGCACTCGAAAACGGTGATCAAGATGTCGCACTGGCCTGGTGGAAAAAGGGCGCTGACCTCGGCCACGCCGAATCGATGCGCGCGCTGGCCGTGATGCTCATGCACGACAACGAAAACGACCTCGCGCGGGCGCTGCAACTTTTATCGGATGCGGCCCAGCTCGGTGATGCCGAGTCGCTCGTATGTCTGGGTCGTCTGTACCAGGCCGGCACCGTCCCTGCCGACGACAACGATGACGAAGGCGACAGTGCTGAGAATGCCGGCCAAAAACACGAAGACCAGCTGGCAATGGCGACCACCTACTTTGAGCGCGCTGCGCAGCTCGGTCATGTGGAAGCCATGTTTTGCACTGCCCAGCTCTGGCATGCGCAAGAGCAATATGCCGCAGCACTGGACTACTATGAGCAGGCAGCCAACCGCGGCCATCTTTTGTCACGGGTGATGCGCGCACGGTATCGCCTGGGAGGGTTGGGCGGCATCAAGCCTGACGCTGAAGCTGGCTACAAGGTAAAAAAAAAAAAACTGCGCACAAGCTTCTCATCGATTTCTGACCCCTCTGGGACACAACACGCTTACTCACTCACTGTTTCTCCTTCCTATTCTCTTTCCTTTACGCTTTTCTTAAAAACTAAAAGGAGCTCCGCGACTGTGCCGAAATGGATCACTGTATCGACGCTTACAATTCGCTCGGCCAATGTCACGAACTCGGCTTGGGTACACGTCAGGACGATCAGCGCGCCCTCCAATGGTATCTCCGGTCAGCTGAAGCCACCCAGGACGCCGAGGCCATGTTCCGGATCGGGCGCATGTATGCGCAAGGTCGGATTTCCAGCTCGGCTGACCGTGACGCCGAGGCCGTGCGCTGGTATCATTTTGCAGCCCATACCAGCAACCACGCGCGTGCCCATTACCACCTCGGCCTGTTTTGTCTCTATGGTCACAGCGAGAACCCGGCATCTCAACAGCTCATGAGCGATACCGTCGTTGTAGGCGAGCCCCAGGTGGCGTACCAGCACTTTCTTGAAGCCTCTCTCCAGAACGACCGCGACGCCATGTATGAGCTCGGCCAGCTCTTGTTGACTGCCCTGAACCAGCCCCAAGAAGGCCTGGATTGGCTCGACCGTGCTGCTCAGATGGAGCACGCCCCGGCCCAACGCGAACTCGGCAAGCTCTATCATTTCGGAACCGCGAGTGTTGTTCAGCAAGACCATGCGATCGCGTACGACCTGTTTTGCCGCGCCGCCCACCAGGAAGACAAGGAAGCATGTCTTTTGCTCGGCATCTACCACGAGCATGGCATCCACGTCATAGCCGACAGCGAGCTCGCCCGAGAGTGGTACACCGTCGCAGTCGAACTCGGCCAGGACTGGTGGCTCGCCGAGCTTCAGCTTGCGCTGCTTTTATTCCAATGCAAAAACACGCGCCCAGAAGCGCATGAACTCTTCCAAGCTGCGCTTGCGCATGCGCCGACTGACTCGCAGCGCCGAACGCCTGCGCTCTATCTGGCACGCTACGAGCTTCATGGCTGGTCACCCGTAGAAGCAAAGCCAGAACGCGCCGCCTCCTGGCTCTTGTCCATGGCCGAGGCGGGCGACTGCCGTGCCTACTATGATGTGGCCGAGTGCTTCGAATATGGTACCGGCTTACCGCGCGACTTGCAGCGCGCCCTGCGATGGTATGAGCGCACAGTGACGGCCGCAGAACTAGTGCCACGCGACGACTATGATGCGTTTGATCAAGAGTACCAGGATCGCGTCGCGCTAGCCTGCTTCAAGGCCGCTGAATGCTATCGGTTGGGACGTGGTACCGAGCCAGATGCCAAAAAAGCTGAACACATGTATCAACTTGCGCACGAAAATGGTATGAGCTAGATTGTCGAATCATGCAAGGCGACTGACTTTTTGTTAGGATCAGAAGAAGCACACGTATATATTATAAGCAGCAACGGACTCGATTCCCCATTATCATCTTTATGACTTATCCCCTATGCATAATTATCTTATGAATCCTTTTCCTTCATTTCGATATGAAACAACTCCCCCTCCCCATCTCTCATCATTTCTCTCTTATTCATTATATGTAAAGCTAATCACCCCTCCTCTTGTTCCCTTGTTACCCTGTTTCTTTTGCTATTTTTATCCAAACGCTCTCTTTGCGCATTATGTAGATATATAACAATCTCTCTCTTCTCTCTTCATTTCGCTCCGTTGTTGAAAAGAAAAAATAACAATTACTTTTTTTTTTCTCATCTTCCCTCATGAATGTAACAAGATGTATTCGCGTGTACTGTCACCAAAACGAAGCATGTCCTTCATGCGCAGCTCGACAAAGCGCGTTGCAGGAATTTGATCACCGTTTAAATAAGTACCGTTCGTCGACTCGAGATCAATAATAAAAGGTCTAGGAGAACATATAAGAAACGTACTCGGTTTGCATGATGCTAGCTTACTTTACAACTTGCTGCGTCTTGCCAGTGTTTGGATCCTGCTCGGTGACCAGGCGGTATTGAAGAACGGCATGTTGCTTGGAGCACGACGGATGGTCGGAGGGGATGTCAGCGACTAAGCGGTCGCGTCCTATCAGATACGAGCTCTGACGATGTACATGCAGGACCTCTACAGGACAAGTCAGACCTCGCTTTTCTACAGTAGATCGCTGCCTTACCGATCTGCTTGTCTCCTTTGAAGACATACAGACGCCATTTCTGAGGGGGTTTGGCAGCCTCAGGCGGCTCATTGTATTTGAGCTCGACGCCCTGGGCGGTGGTATTCGTTTCGGCAGCCAGTGCACCCGACAGCCCAAAGTTGGGTTTCTGGATGTCCTCTTCGTTGAGTGGCTCCCGCTTCTGCTGCTCGAGCTTTTGGCGATCTTCTTCTCTACCCCATTCGAATTTGCGACCCTGCGACAGAGAAGACGGCGGTCGACGTCGGTCATTCCTTCGAGGAGAAGGCGATCGTCTGGAATGACGCGGTGGAGGCGAACGACGGCGCGGGGAACGTGAACGACGACGGTCACGTCGAGGAGGAGAGCGGGATCGTCTTTGATCGGGTGAATGACGCCGTGTTGGGGATGGCATGGGTTTATTGTATGTGATACTGAGTGTCTTGAGCGGGAAGAAAAAGTGCAATACGCAAAGGGGAGCACACGTTTGCATTTTTTTTTATCTTCCTCTTATTTAAACTCGACGTTACAGTATATTCTTACAATGGCCACAACAGGACAAAACGTCGTCCTCGAGACTTCCACAGGCACGTTTCACGTTGAGTTGTACTGGGATCATGCACCGAGGTATACAGGCGACATTATATATAATCCACCAAGATCACTCACCATCGACTCTCTGACAGGACATGCAAGAACTTTGCCGAGCTTGTACGTGTCACTGTCTTCTTCTCTCATATCATCGGTATTCACCCTTCATGTAGGCTCGCCGAGGTTACTATGACGGTGTCAGTGTAAGTCATACCAACGCTAAGCGATCAGACGACAGTAGACTCATACTATGTTTCAGTTTCACAGAATTATCGAGGTTAGTCAAGGAGACGCGTCTGTAGTGAAGTGGGGTGATATTCATAGATCCATCATAATGTTCTCTCTAGGACTTTATGATCCAAGGTAAACTCTCACACCAACGATAGCGTAACTAGGAACTCACATGCCACAGGTGGTGATCCGACCGGTACGGGCCGTGGTGGTACCTCCATATACGGGTAAAGCATGGCAGACTTCAGAGGTGACTAGAATTAATGTGTGGATGTACTCTATATGCAGTGACAAATTTGAGGACGAGATCCACCCCGAGTTGAAACATACCGGTGCAGGCATTCTTTCTATGGCAAACTCTGGACCCAACACGAATGGATCCCAGGTAAAATAGAAACTATCATTAAAATTGTTCTTTCTAAACTCTGTTCGTCAGTTCTTCATCACACTTGCTCCGACGCCCTGGCTGGATGGTAAAAATATCAGAATACAACCCTGCACAACGAAGCTAACAGATGCTTCGACAGGCAAACACACGATCTTTGGGCGAGTTAGCGACGGCATGAACGTCGTCAAGCGAATGGGTCTCATTCCCACTGATAACAATGACCGGTAAGCCTCATATGCACCCAATTCCGATGACATTAACATTTTTTAAGGCCCAAGGACCCAATCCGCATCAACAAAGCCCACCTCGAGTAGAAAAAGTTATGCATATTATACAAATTCGGTTACGCATCATGTTGAGAAGACAAAAAAGGCGTCAGGCTCTATGTTTTATATCGACATCAATGAACAAAATCATCGATTCCTTCATTTTCCTCGAGTTGTGTCGATAAACCTTCAGCTGCCAAGTAGTCATCATTCCAAAACTTTGTCAGGTGGCGCTGTCCAGAATCGTTCAGGACAGTGACGATGACGTGTCCGGGGCCGAGTTGTCGCGCCACACGTACAGCAGCGACACAGTTCACGGCGGTGCTGCTGCCAATGAATAAGCCTACCAAAAGGATGAGCAAAGACGGGACGTCGTCCGTTTGGGAGACACATACCATCTTCACGCACGAGGAAACGAGACATTTTCACAGCCTCCTGATCCGTCACTCGGAACGCGTCATCCACTAGATGTCGACCCGAGTCAAAGTTACGCGTCAAGCGGTTGATGCCAATGCCTTCGACGACGGTATCGACTTGATGCCGACGACGACTGCCTTCACGCTCCTGGGGAGCGTACATGATATTGTACTTGACCTTGTTGAAAAGACCCGAGCCAGGCGGGTCAGCAAGGAAGACCTGCAAGTGCTTGATGCGCGCCTTCAAATAGGTGGCCAAGCCCGACAAGGTGCCGCCCGTTCCAGCGCCGAGCACCAAGGCATCAATACGGCCACGTGTCTGGTGGTAGATCTCTGGGGCGGTTGTGGTATAATGGATGTGGAAGTTGGCCTCGTTTTCGAATTGGTTGGCGAAATAACCTTGGCTCTCGCCGCGGGCCTTGGCGAGGTTGACAAACTGGTTCTTGTCAATGATGCTCACGGGCCGCACCTTTTCAACGGCCGCACCGAGCTTTTCGAGAAGCTGATATTTCTCCTGGGCTTGGTCGTCTGGCATGACGATCCAGGCGCGATAGCCCCGTGCGCGTGCTATCATGGCCAGCGAGATGCCCGTCGACCCAACTGTGCCCTCAAAGATGGTCGTTTTGGGCTTGAGAATGCCTGCCTCCTCGGCGGACCGGATAATGTTCAGCGCGACGCGGTCTTTGGCGCTTCCGCCTGGGTTCAAGAACTGGTCCATGAGCTTAGAAGCTACTATCCACGCTAGATGCTTATGTTGTCCTTATCCTTACCTCGGCTTTGCCCTATTGAAGTGTCAGTATGTTACGTGGTGCGACCACGACCACTTACCAGAATAGTGCAACCCGTTGCTTCTGACAGACTCCGGATCCGCATGAGCTTTGTATTTCCAATGAGGCCGTCCACGCCATCGACAATGTCCATAGTATTGTCATGTTTGTTTTTTGTAGCAAAGTAGATCGCTCCCGTGGCAGCCAGGGTCACAATCGAGCCGGTAAGAACACCGATCGCCAGCGATCTGTAGTGTTGTTCTGACATTTTCGAAGAAAGGTGTCGAGAAAAAAAAGTCCGCGAAATCGCAACACGAAATAGGACATCGATATCGTATGGGTTACTGGACCTACTTTATTTGAAATTCATTTTATACAGGCGGTTGATGGTGGATACCATGGCATATTAGAGTAAATATCTCAATTGCGTAGCACTGAATCAATGTCCAGTTTTCGGGAGAAAGACTTCCTAAGAGAGAGTCGTCAGACTACCATCTGCTCTAGCAGTTGTGTATAATATTCTCGAAAGTAATAGTCTAAAGAGTATCGATAAAGACGTCGAGGTTTAAGAACAGTAAAGCCCAGTAGCTACTCTCGCTGAAGCCTCGTGTCTTTCTGAGCCGCTACAAGGTTTATCGTAGTCGTTATAACTGCGAGTAAAAAAGCGGGGAACCAGATATGCATACCTATTTGACATTGCCTCCCTAATAATTTGACTGCTACTTGTTTCAAATAACAGGGTTAAAAACAGGGAAAGTTTATGTATGCATTTCTTCATTGATATCATCAATAGCACTTAGCTGCCATACTAGAGTACAGGTCGAGTAAAAGTCATAAGATGATGATGTATGTAACTAAATTAATTATATACACATTCGACCCATGATTAAGCTCTAAAGAGAGTGAGATGGTGTTTCGTGAGTTTAATGGAAGAGTATGCTGTGAATGATATGTATGTAGGGTATGAGTAAAATGTAGCTTGTACGTATATACAAAGAAAAACAGGAAAACATAATAAATTAGAGTACAGAGTCATCAAGTGGACGCGGAAGGAGGGGCGGCGTGCACCTGCCCGAGCGAAACCAGCACTCGATAGGGTTGTTTTGGAGGAGGAAACGGTCCATAGGCAATGACCAAAAGAGTGCGCTTAAAGATAGCAGCGACTATCTTGCGCTTCTTTTTAGGTTTGCTCTTCACTTTGAGCTGGTTCGTAGGCGCTGTTGGCGTTCCGGAAGGTGGTTTGCTATTTGCTGTTTTATGCGGCTTTCTTTTCTCTGGAGGGGTCAGTGTTGATTTTGATTTGATATCGGCTGGAGGAGGCAAAGATGGAAGAGGAGACGAGGGTGGAGAGGGTGGCGGAAGTATAGTGCAGGACCGGAGCCAGGGATGGAAAATGACGAGGTCCAGCGATGCACGCGCCGTATCGGGAGCCAGCATCCGACGCAGTAAATCCTTCGCATCTGCATTCAAAAATACTGTGAGCCCTTCATCCTACATATCTACATGGTCCTGCATCCCAGAAAAAAAATTCTCAAAGTTCTGTGCATACCTTCAGACAGATGGGACGGCATACGAAAATCGCCATGCAGCATCTTGACAAAGAGCTTGCGGTGGTCGGGTGCCCCGCTGAAGGGGTACTTGCCGATGAGGAGTCGGTAGAGCGAGATGCCAAGGATCCAAATATCAGCTAATTTTCGGTTGTGACGACCATGCGTGGCCGCCTCTGGGGGAAGATACTGCAGACTTTCGTCGTCCCTAAAAAGAATATGGCTCAGCTTTTCGACGCAAAACCGGTTTTTTCCCACTGACGTACCCGCCGAATTTCCAATACTCGCTCGCACCATGAGACGCCGTCGTGCGGATGAGGCAGACGCAGTTGCTGTCGTCAAAGACAAGCTCCATCCGACCAGCGTCTTCATCTTTGCATCGGTGATGATAGTCATATGCGGTTTTGACCATCTGAGCAAATTTAGTTCGACACTGGTTCTCATCGCCGCGGTGGGTCTGATAGTGCTGTTGTATTTCGTCTGCAGCCGACTGGATACTCGAGGCCCAGGATCCCATCGAGTCGTCTGATGTGCGCTCGGGCCTAAGAGAAGAAGAAGTGCGTGGTGTCTTGATATCCTCCATCATCATTTCGTCGGATTCTTCGGGAATGGTATACAGTGGACGTGATAATCGGTTGCGCTGCTCACCAATCGAGCCCGTAAAGAAATCCTAATTCAGAGAAATAGTTCGTAAAAAAGTTCGAAAGGGAAAAGAGGATTTTAAGGTGTACGGCGGTGGAATAAAGAAAAAAATAGGAAGAAGGGGGGATGTAACAGAAGTGGGGGCGGGTGGGTAGGTATCTAGCCTGCCAGCCGCAGATATGTCTCGCACTTTGTCCCTCACTCTCTTACTCTCACACGCGCTCTCAAAGTACATAGGGATGCATACCTCAAATAGACTACCGCGTTCATGGGACTTTGGGTTTGGTTTTAGAGTCGCGGGCGATTTCTCGGTGACAGGTGGTAAGGGCGGTATCTCGGGCGACAAGAAGCGCCAGTCTAGCATCTTCTTTTCTGACCCATTCGAATGGCGTTTTAACTTTTGGTTGCTCGCTTTGCTGGATGATCGCTTCAGCGCGGTTCGTTTGAGGTGTGACACAAAGCTGGATTTGATTCGACCGAAATAAGAGCGATGCTCGCTTGAGGAGCACGACAACGGCATATTAGTGCACCACGGTGGGTGATTATATGAAAGAAATAGTATTAAGAAAAGCCGGTCAGGCCAAACAAACGAGTGGCAAGCTGTTGTAAAGAGAAGAAAAAGAAAATAAAACAAAAAGGAAATAGAACGATGGCGAAAATATAAAAAAAACATACATGTTGTCGCCACGCGAGCGAAACTTCCAAATTTGTCACGAAAACATTGGCTTCGGATCATGTTGCCTCGTTATTTTTACACCTTTTCCTCCTGGATCAATTTAAGCGCGCTCGTTTGATTATATTGACAGCCGCATACTGTTGTTTGTTTTTATGACTACTCACTTTTTTATTTCACCAAGGATAGGATAGCACCCAACGAGCTTATCGCAACGACTTATGTCAAGCATTAAGTAGCCGCGGTACTCTGATATGCCTGTCACAATGCATGGAAACTGTCACCACATGGGTGAATCGTACTAGCCTTTTAATAATACTTCGGAGCGATGCATGGCATATTGGTATCAAGATGAAACAGAGGTGATCGGCAGTCCCACAATTTGCTCTCTGACAAGGCATAGTGGCGAAAACTCTCCAACCAGTCTTGGATTTGCGGCTGCTATTATTATAAATGAGGTGACCCCTGCAGAAATAAAATGAGCAGTTATAATGTGCATTGGGTCTTAACAGCTTCCCACTATTCTTGCTAAAAAATCAGATTCTCTCCTTTCAGTGGTTTCTTTGTGCCGTATGGGTTGCACGTGCAAAGGCAGGCCCGAGAAAACCTCCCTGACCGAATCTATGGATCTTGACTCACAGACGGAAACCCCCCGAGCGGTAGTCTAGGAACAGCCACCGAGCAGATCGTAACAAATGATAAAGAAAGTAATATACACCTGTCTGCCGACGCAGACGAAAAGGGTGAAAGATGTCCCGTGACTTTCAGTTCGTCTCAGTCATCCAAATTGTACCTGAATAGAAATAAATTCCATACAAAAGGGCAGATCACGGCCAATGCTAGTACTATACGACATAAAAAACAAACAAAAAAGCATGCCACGACTCGTTCCAGTCGAAAGCTTCACTATTCCAGTGCATAATGCGACGGTGGGCCACGACTACCAGCGACTGGCAGTCGAGAAACACGTCTTTCCTTCACCACAGCCAATTAAGCAAACAATTGCCTTTCTTTGGTCGCATGCCAATGGGTTCCATAAGGAATCGATGTACCCACTGCTGATTGCCTTCATCCAACACTTGCGAGCACAGCCTCAGTATGACGATGTTGCGATGGACGTGTTTCTGTGGGACGCACGTAACCATGGTGATTCTGCTCGCTTGAACGAAGGCACCTTGCAGTCCGATTGTAAGCAAAGAGTGCTGCTTTTTTGTGATGACTAAAAGAGAATCCAGATTTGTGGTTCGACAATGCGATGGACACTTTGCAGGTCGTCCAAGAGCTGGGAATAAGAAAGTGTTGTGATTTCCTTATCGGGGTGGGACATAGTTTTGGCGCCACCTCAATGCAAGTAGCCGAGTTCCTGTTCAACGGCCAACTCATAACAAATATCTATCTAATTAGGGTTCTCTGTGAGTTCTTATATCCAAACACTTTTGATGGGCTGGCGCTCATGGAGCCCATCATAAGGGACCACATGCCTCCTACAGCCATCCGCGCTCTTTACCCCATCATGGCTTCCAAGAACCGCCGCGATACCTGGCCTAGCCGAGAAGAATGTCTGCGCCAACTTGCACCACGTCCTTTTTGGAGAGCTTTCGATCCCGATGTTCTCAAGCTCTACGTGGTAATATAAGCAAACAGCCTCTCGTGCTGGAGACAACGACTGATCGACACATAACCTCATAGGAATATGGCATGTATGAAACGCCAGAAGGCACCATCAAGTTGAAATGTCCAAAGGAACAAGAGTTTGTATGTACTGCTCAATAATCTCATCATAGTCACTGTCTGCGTGCTCATATATTATAACACTCTTTAGCGCATCTTTGAAGTCACCCCTTATTCGCAAATGACAGCTTATAAGGCGCTTTGTTTGCTTACCATCCCAGCTCACATAGTCTATGCCTTGGGCTCTCATCTGTAAGTATGCACACTTCCAATACTCGTGCCAATACCGGTATTATACACTTTATTTAGCTCCCTATTAATCAATATCTTCATTCTTCCACAATGCTTAGGCTGAAGCCCGAAGAATCGCACATCATGACCGGTCAAAATAAGTTGGTTTCGGTCGATTTTATAGAGGGCTCACACATGGTGCCTAACGAGAAACCAAAAGACATGG
The DNA here is from genome assembly GCA_023630325.1 of Syncephalastrum sp. PYS2702. Classification (NCBI taxonomy): domain Eukaryota; kingdom Fungi; phylum Mucoromycota; class Mucoromycetes; order Mucorales; family Syncephalastraceae; genus Syncephalastrum; species Syncephalastrum sp. PYS2702. The sequence goes on from JAMAMT010000110.1 coordinate 61,268, forward strand.
CACCGCTTATCGCCTCTATAGTGAAAAACGTCTTATTCTCGTCACAAATCGCAGTACCACAAGGGTTGGTAGAATCAAAGCTTTAAAGTTACCTGTACAATAGATAATAGGTGCACAGAGCATCACCCTGATTAATAGACAGTGCATTTACAAACTACTTTTGATATGTTTTTTATGTGATGAGGTAGAAAATCACCAATCCGAGAGGACGTCAGCATATAAGCACATGGAGAAAGTCAGGGTTTGTATGGACCATCTTTCTTTTAAATAGTTGCCAATTTGGATGTCGTTGGCCTCATCAAGACGCCTAGAGTCTGTTCAGAATTGTGGACACATACCTATTGTTTCCATCTGAAAGGCACCTGAAGGTTTCTTCCCTTTGTATATAAGAGCACACTAGCACGGTACTTTCCTTCGTTATACCTTGAGATGCAACAGTGGCTGATACGAAGCGGTATCCTGCCTTTGCAGAGTCAAGATATGCATGCCTTTAATCATATGATGGGAAAGTTATAGAAAACCACGATGCTCGATTGCAGTTTATAGGGGAAGGTCGAGCACCTTCGCTTCGGCGCTCGGTCGAGTTCATGGCTTAGTATGTCTACTCATCCATTAAGGTGCAGCCCGTCAAAGTCCACATATACCCCAAACCCGCGATCCTGCTCTTTCAGTTACTAGTCATCTCCTCTTTCGAACTACAAGGAGCGATAATGGATCCAGCCACCAAATTCCGGTCTCGATTTGAAGCGTCCGACCGTGGCTCTATCAGTCTCGCCGACATGTACATCTTCTATCCACTCTCCGTAACCTGGAATATACATAGGCAATTGCTAAACAGCCATATTATACAGGTCTTCTCTAGAGCCCACAATTATATATATCCAACATTAATTCATCAATAAGTAGAAAATATATGCCCACTTTCTGTATTTAAACTTTCTAAAATTTGAACAAAGATGTCTTCTAGCACAATGTCCATGATTTCGGCTCCAGAGCATCTCCTTTCCCACGCCTTGTATTTTGCATAGCATCATTAACAGACGGGCCTTGGTTTGAGTTACACAAATGTCTGCAGCGACATCGCTTTATTTCCGTGACATCATTAGACTGGCATATTCTAACCAATGAGCAAAATAAAGGCTCGCGAGTTTGACAGTTTTGAGTGAGGGTTGTACAGGGATACATCCAGCGTATGAAACCCTTTGCCGAGTTTAGCTGCGAGTCTCATTATGAATTCGATCCTTAGGTCGGCGTACGCTGCTAAAAGTTTACCCAACTGCTGTGCGCAGCCTGCATATTTGTCCTGAAAATGTGAGGATTGCTAATGGACGCTGGTACTGTATGAACTGAAACCAGGTCATTAATCTCCAGATTGAAAGCTAGTTGGACGTAACAACTTATACAGAACAGGCCTAGCTTAACCATACACCTCAGGTACTGAGAAAAAAAAACTCTGAAATACACTTGTAAGTGAGTCACTTTTCTCGTCCGGAACTTCTTGTGGGAGCATGTCTTGTTTGTGTGACAATCCTATGAAGCAACACCTTTTTTGTCATCGAAAATAGTGCGTCGGGAACGAAAAGATGGGGGCGTATAAAAGGCAGAAGCATGGATAAACCCAGGAAAATGCTGGTTAAAAAAGATGCCACGTCTCGTCCCTGCTCAGAGCCTCTTGATACCCGTCCACTCGGCCACGAGAGGCCATAATGTCCATCGCCTGGCAGTCGAAAAACATATCTTCCCTGCACCCACCTCGAGCAAGCGCAAATTTGCCTTCCTGTGGTCACATTCGACAGGCTTTCACAAGGAGTCGCTGCACCCGGCTATGCGCGCATTTGTCCAGTACCTCAGAAAAGACCAGAGATTCGATGATGCAGATCTGAATTTGGTGGCCTGGGATGCACGGAACCATGGAGACTCCGCCCGTGTGAACGCGGGAACCGTGCACCCTGATTGCAAGTGTTTCTTATCACAAACTATGTAACTCTTCCATACTTACCCTTTCTCGACGATTAGACGGATGGTTCGATAATGCCATGGATACCTTCCAGGTTGCAGAACAGCTGGGGCTTCGAAAAGATCACGACTCTCTGTTTGGTGTCGGACATAGCTTGGGAGCCACTTCTATGTGAGTCAACGTGGTGCTCGCCTTATCATGCAAACGCACTTACATTTCGTCTGCGCAGGCTCCTTTGTGAACAGTTCTTCCCAAAAACATTCGACGGTCTGGCCTTGATTGAGCCTGTCATGAGAAAAGAGCTCGCACCCCTGCCTGTCAGAGAAAAGTATCCGGAGATGGCCTCGAAAAAACGTCGCGATATCTGGCCCAGTCGAAAAGAATGCCTCAAGCAACTTGCTCAACGCCCGTTTTGGAAACGATTTGACCCAGAAGTCCTTCAGCTTTATGTTGTAAGTCGAGTCCAAGAGCGCTCACAAGAGAAAAAAAAAAGCCAAGACCCTGATGCTTTGCCAATAGGACTATGGCATGGTTGAGACTGACGAGGGTGCAATTACTTTGAAAACACCCAAGACGGAGGAGTTTGTAAGTGATGATTGAGAGGGAAGGCACAGTTCAATGTTGTTCTGACAGCTCCTTTAGAAAATTTACGACCATCAAGCATATGCCACGATCTCTGCCTATGCATCGCTGCGCGGTCTGTCCATTCCTGTTCATCTCATATACGCTCGCGAATCTGAACTGTAAGCGTATTAATCCATACATGCCCTGACAGTAAGGCTCACATCTTCTCTTTGAGATCTGCTTTGAGGGCGGCAGACATGGAATCCATCACAAGCCAGAGTCAACATATCTCCTTTGAGCTCGTCGAGGGCTCGCACATGGTGCTTAACGAGACACCCAAGGATCTGGCACCTTCCATTGCATCTATATTGCAGCGTGATGTTTTCCAAAAGACAAAAGCTTAAATTCCAAGACACTATATCTTTGCCATTGAATCCTATATGACATATCACCTAGATAGCACCCTCAAATTCCACAACCAGCCCTCATCTGCTTGCATATCTCCTTTCATCGATGTTTACCATTCCGAGTCTTAGTTGTTCATACATGCCAACAAAAAGCATGGTACAAACAAATGACGGTGGGTATATTGTAGAAACGAATGATACGCGTGTGGGACGCGCTTGCTATTGCATTCGTGCTATTCATGACCAACCACTGGTGCTGGAGTCCCAACCAGAGTCGTTATTGGTCCAGCCTGCGTTGCCCCACCCGCCAGTATTGTTGTCTTCATTCCAGCCGCCACCAGTGGGTCCTTTGCTTTGGACAGGTTCGCCCCATCCTTCCTCGTCCTGTACAATGTCTTCCGTGTTGATGGGAGGAGCGGGCATCTCGATCGGGTGTGATGCATCCAAGCGGGTCCATTCCGCCTGTGTTTTCCAGCGTGGGTTTCCTGGATGTTCCGGAGGAGGTATGTCCATTATACAGTAACAGTATGCGGAAGTGAAAGAAAAAGAGGAGATTTTGTAAAGAAATTCCCAAATCAAGGGCCAAACAAAGTGAGCTGCATATGTATAACTTCATTCATTGTGATATTATAGAGATTTAGTCGTCTAACTCCTAGCGTCGGCATATCAAGCAAAGCAGATCCTAATTCTCATATGTTGTTCCGTCCCATCAGGTTCTGTCGTGTGCACACATAGCTTAGCGGGGGCTCTTCTTTAAATGATGTGGTAGTGCCTTGACACGCACGTTTTATTCCGCCTACTTGACTCGACTCTATGAGATGACAATGTATACCTTTTTAACTTTTAACTTTTTTCACATGTGCTATTCCTTGAATATGATGAAGCGCTTACATTATCACAGTATTAAACTGCATCGCATCCTTCAACGTCAAGGACAAAGGCAGGAGATGATCCTCGCTTGATTAAAGTCACAGCATTTGGGAGAGAGTGTCTGTCTGTATGAGGACTGAAAAAAGTAGGCGGCTTTCAGTTTGTAGGAGGATATCGATCCAGGTTTTGTCATCAAAAATGCCACCGGGAGAAAATAGAAGGCGCTCACGACAGGTCCGAAACTTGTATATAAAGAGAAATACCCTTATAGAAAATGTGGGGAAAATAGGAATATGCCGCGCTTGGAACCGACTGAGAGCTACTGTATTCCGGTCCACCCTGCGACCGAAGGTCACGATGTCCATCGCCTGTCAGTCGAACGCCATGTTTTCCCTGCACCCAAGCCAAGCAAGCGTAGCATGGCCTTCTTGTTTTCTCATTCCAACGGCTTCAACAAGGAGACCTTACATCCTACCATGCGTGAATTCGTACGCCATCTTCGTAGCATTGCCTCGCTCGACGAAACCAGCTTCACACTCGTTGCCTGGGAAGCACGAAATCATGGTGACTCGGCTCGCTTGAACGCTGGGAAGCTGCGCCCTGACTGTGAGTGACAAGGGGAAAAAAAGGGGTGGAGAATTCGAGTAATTAAGACGGACTTCTCCAGACACCTGGTTCGATAACGTCATGGATACCCTGCAGGTCGTCGAACAGCTCGAGTTGAAGAAGACCCATGACTACCTGATCGGCGTTGGCCATAGCTTTGGCGCCACCTCCATGTGAGTATAATACAGAAAGTGATAAATGTATTTGGCTGATTGGTGCGTGTCCATAGGCTCGTCTGCGAATTCTTCCACCCCAAAACCTTCGACGGTCTTTGCTTGATTGAGCCTGTTATACGGAAGAAGATCGATCCCGTTCCTGTCAGGGCCAAATATCCCACAATGGCGACCAAGAAGCGCCGTGATACTTGGCCCAGCAGGGAAGAGTGCCTCAAGCAGCTCGCACCTCGCCCCTTTTGGAAGAAATTTGACCCAGAGGTCCTCCAGCTCTACATTGTAAGTTGGTCGGAACCCACTCAACAGAGTTGCTAACAACAATTAGGACTATGGCATGTATGAGACCCCGGAAGGCACCATCGCTCTCAAGACGCCCAAGATGGAGGAATTCGTAAGCTCTATTGGCTCATGGTGACGTTGACTGGCTCTGACTCTTTTGTAGCGCATCTTCGACGTTCAGTCGTACGCCAACATCACCGGTTACAGCTCGCTGCGTAGCCTGTCGATTCCTGTGCACATCATTTATGCTCTCGGCTCCGACTTGTAAGCCAACCTAGCAGCCGTTGAACGAGATACTGATTTGGTTCATCTAGTTTGAAGCCGGAAGATAAGGACGACATTTTGGAGAAAAGCCAGCAGATCACGCTTGAGTTTGTGGAGGGCTCGCACATGGTGCCAAACGAGACACCCAAGGACATGGCGCCCCATATCGCACAGATCGTGACCCGTGTCTTGTCCGCCTCCCCGCGTGCTAAGCTCTAATATACCGAGACGTTCTTTTGTGTGCAACTACAATACTGATAATTTAATGTCTTCTCTTATGCGGATGCGAGTCGTTCGCATTAATCGTTTTTTCCATTAGAATAAAATTATGGGTGTCAGCACACGCGATATCCATTGCGATACATCACACTGCAGACGTCTTTGTGGACATCGAAAGTATAGCCCATCTATGCCAATCGACAGCGAGATACATAGCTGCATTGGTTGTAACGGACCGCAGATCAAAACTGCTGTCTTTATAATACCTGGGTTTTCTGTGATATTTCTCCTAGGGAGCGATCCTACAGGAGGGCATGTCACGAGGAACGACAGAAAAAATGCTTAATACAGTAAGCCACGGAGATACGAATTGCGATGCATTGTATCATCTTGGTTATCACAGGCCGTGTTCGTCTCGAATGATGTGTGTCCTTATGATTATATTACAAACTTGATGCAACTATTCACAGTAATTAGGGTATATCTTGAATCATGACCTTCTTGGTCGAATTTGCTTTTTGCATCTTGAGAGCCTCGGCGGCGGCTAAGTGTTCCTCCTCAAAGCGCTTGGCATCGGCCGTGACGCGCTCCTGCTCGAGCTTGACTGCAAAGCGCACTTTGTTGAGCAATGGCTGCCGAGTAAGGTCTGCGGCGTAAGCAAGATAGAATTCGGCTTTGTGAGCCGCTAGAAGGGTAGGTTTACGTGGTTTTGGAATTTGTTTGCTCGCGTGCTGCAGGGCGTGCCACAGGTGGGCGAGGGCGCGTACAAGGTGGTCTTTGTCGAGAAGAGCCAGGACGTCGCTCAGCAGCATGGCATGGAGCGCGTGCCTGGCATCTTTTTCTTCGGTACGATCGATGGTATCAAGGACGGCTTGACCGACATCTGGGTAAGTGTACCGGTCGGTCGCGTACAGAACACGGGACGACAGTTGGGAGAGGCGACTGACCACATGGGCCGGGTCGTCATGGAGGTCGCCGACGCAGTGGCGCATCAAGTAGCTGTACACGCACGCGAGATGGACGACGTTCCACGCTAGGGATTCAGGAGGGGTCTTTTTGACCATTTTGCTCAAGTCAGGGAGAGACGGAGGAAGCTGCGGTCGGTCGGAGGATGCGTCATCGTCGTCCTCTTGAATAACTTGTTGTCTTTGTTGCCACCACGGTTCATAGTCGACGCCATCGCTCTGAACTAGTGCCTGAAACTCTTTCTGCTCCTCCTCCGAGAGGCAGTTCCAGATCGTGGCTGGATCGGCCTCCGCCAGGTCCAGTTGGGCGAGACGGGCGCCGAGATCGTCCTGCTCATCGTCTTCAATCGCGTCGGCGTCGCCTTGGGCTTCGAAGCGGCGCAAGAGCTGCATCATGCGCTGTTTCTCGGCATCGTCGGCGGGTCTTGATTGGATCTCTGAGATGACATTATCGCGGTAGAAGGTCTCTGTGCATTCAGTGTGGTTGGAATGCTTATAGCACGGTAACGAGCAATACTTTAGGTTACACCGAGGACAGATATACTTTGAGAACTGCTTCTGACAGCTAACCTTATATGAGCATACACGTTCGGAACTGCTGTCGTATGGACGTACATGTCACAAAGTGTTTGAGAGTCTTGCATACTCGATCACTATGTTAGCCGGCTAAGTCGAATGTAATTTTTTTCCTTTTTTTGTTGCTGCAAGATATAAGGAGGAGCTGAAGTCGAATTTCTACCTGCCTTTCTTTCACTTTCCCTGGTTGAACTGTGCACTGTTCCACTAATCCAACATGAGGACTACACTCTTCGTGGCTGGTTTTGGCGACAGAACGCGTGCTCGTGATCTCGCCTACGAATTTGAAAGGTATGCTACTATATTCTGTTCCTCAAGACTGTGTGTGTAGCGTTGCGCTGATTCAAATATTGCTGTCAAGGTATGGTCCTCTTGTGCGATGCGACATTCCTGCTCCCAAATTCCACTCTGCCAAAACGTGAGTTTTACGCCCTTAGTCCATAGTCTGCTGTTGACTCACATACAAACTCTAGCTACGCATTTGTGGAGTATGAGGATCCGCGCGATGCAGAGGATGCATACTATGACATGCAAGGACAACGCTTTGACGGGTTTTCTATTAACATTCAGGCAAGTATTCAGACACCGCGCCGAACTGTATCAAGTAATATCTATGCAGTGGGCTAGAAACGCGCCGAGCAAACGGTGGCGCTATGGCCGCGATCGGTCCAGATCTCCTCCGCGCCGCAGTCATTATCGCAGCCCTTCGCCTCGCCGCAGACGGTCACTTTCGCCCTCGTCACGCGGCCGTTCACCTCCTCGACTGGATCGCTCGCCCCCACGCCGTCGCCCCTCGCCGTCCTATTCTCGTTCTCCTCGCTCACCTCGTTCACGTTCGCGTTCACCTGTACACCGCCATCGCTCATATTCGCCACGCTCTCGCTCCCCGTCCCTTCCTCGCGCTCACACCTCCACCTGATCTTCTTCTCAGGCCCGGTGGGTGAGGAATGTCTGGAGAACAGTGAGTAATAGAAGTATATTCCCAGTTGAAAAAAAAAGAGTATGCTACGTCGTCTGAAAGAATAACAATAGCTGAAGCTGATATGATTCTGTACGGATCAGTCACTATGGATTAGTTATGAATTATTTGCGAAACAAAAAGACATAAAAAGATAAATAACAGAACTAGAAGTGTGGTTATTAAAGTGAGATCTAAAGGCTGGACAAGAGTGTTTATTTACATATGCTCTTGATGTGTTCACTTTTCCAACCCTCGGTCTATGCGGAGGGCTACTGTAACGAAGAAAGAAGAGGACAAAGATGCGAAACGTAATGGGATAGGAAGTATTAGGGAAGTGCAACAGCAGGAAAATTAGGCGCCAATCTTCTTGTCCAGCACATCTCTATAAAACACACAAAAAGAGAGGGAAACACTTAGTAAATAGCCCTCTTACACCACGCATTCATTCATTCATTCATTCTTACCTGGCGGCCTTGACAATGACGTCGGTGTCGGGGAAGGCAAAGTCTTCCAAGTTCTTGGCGTAGGGGGTAGGCACATCAGCACCGGCAACACGGACCATGGGGGCATCGAGGTAGTCGAACGCCTCGGACTCCATGACCTGGGCAGCAATCTCGGAGCCAACACCGTACGAGGCCCAGCCACCCTCGACGGTCATGATGCGGTTGGTCTTCTTGATCGACTTGACGATGGTGTCAACGTCGAGGGGACGAATGGAACGGAGGTTGATGACTTCAACGGAGATGCCGTTCTTGGCGAGCTCCTCAGCGGCCTTGATCGAGAAACCGACCGAACGCGAGTGGGACACGATGGTCAGGTCCTTACCCTCGCGCTCGACCTTGGCCTTGCCGATGGGCAGGACAAAGTCAGAGGAGAGCGCCTCCTGGGACATGGGGTGGGCGACACCATACTCGAGCTCGTTCTCCAGCACGACGACCGGGTTGGGGTCACGGATAGCAGCCTTCAGCAGACCCTTCGCATCCTCCGAGTTCCAGGGCGAGACGACCTTCAGGCCAGGGACAGAGCCGTACCAGGCAGCGAAGCACTGGGAGTGCTGGGCAGCCACACCAGCAGCGGCACCATTCGGGCCGCGGAAAACGATCGGAACCTTGACGGTACCACCCGACATGTAATGTGTCTTGGCCGCCGAGTTGACGATTTGATCAATGGCCTACACGTTAAGTCGAGGGTGAGCTCTCCCTTCTCGACACCCTCCGACACGACAGGCAGAGGTCCCATCGTGTGTTTACGGTCTATCTCTTATCTTACCTGCATGGCAAAGTTGAAGGTCATGAACTCACAGACGGGCTTAAGACCGCTCATGGCGGAACCGACGGCGAGACCGGCGAAGCCCATCTCGGTGATAGGCGTATCAATGACACGCTTGGAGCCAAACTTGTCAAGGAGGCCCTTGGTCACCTATACAAGAAGAAAAAATAAAGTCAGTAAAAAATTTAAGCCCACTCCGCTGTCCTTGTGTGTGTTTTTTTGCCCCAATCTTTTTGGTGGGTTTTCCCGACTTCTCCCATACCTTGTATGCACCATTGTACTGAGCCACCTCTTCACCGAGGAGGAACACCTTGTCGTCACGCGCCAGCTCTTCCTCCAGAGCCTGGTTCAGTGCATCACGGACGGTCATCTATGAGATAGGACGGTAGCACATATAAGTGACAGGGTTCATTTGTAGGGCGAAGATGAATATCTTTTTTTTTTTTTTACCTCGACAGCGTTGGACGAGTTGAAGCGCATCTGAGCATAGTTGGCGAGGGCGGGCTTGGCCGAGACGGCAGCGGCGCGTCTGGCCGAGGTAGCAAGAGGAGCAATGCGGTTCAATGATGCAAGGAAGGTCATTTCGGTGGGAGGAAGAAGAGAAGAACACAAAAAATAAAGGGGGACGACGGAAAAAAAACCACAAGAAATTGTGAAGCGCCGCTCCTTCGCCTCCCCCGACCTTCCCGAAAAAAAACGAGAGGATCCCGGCTGCCCAACCACTTTTTAAAAGTCACACCTCGGAATCACTACCCAATCCAACGTTGTCTATTCCCTGTATGTTCGATCTCTCTCTCTCTCTCTCTATATCTATCATCCATGATCTCGGTAGTGTAGCTAGGTGGGCGTTTCTGTATTCTTCTTGCTGTTTGTTCTGTAGTAATATGCTATCAAACGTGTGTTCATCACGGATATTGCTACCCTTGCAAAATGGGGAAAAATATGGTAGTTATACCCAAATTATTTTCTACGCCTACATTTTGGCTTGTCCAACCATCGCGGCCCCCCCTTTTTTCCAGGCGTCCTCACGGCGCGTATAAGTAGATTTTCGCGACCCATCCCGATTATACCCTTCATTTGTCCGCACAGTGTGAACTTTTTTTGATTTCAATAAATACATGCAAAAAAGTACAAGGGCAAGTCTTCAAATTCTAGACGTCTGTATATAAAACGAGGTTGCGGCGCAGAGGGTAGTGGTCCTCTGTTTTTTCCGTTTTCTTTTAGGTGGAGCAAAATAATCAATAAAAAAAAATAAATATAAAGGAAAGGAAAGGAGAAGGGAGGATTGAGGAAGAGAGAGGAAATCAGAGAGAGAGGGAGGAATAAGGCAGACAGACAGACAGAGAGAGAGAGAGAGAGAGGGAGGGAGAGGTAAAGTAGATATGAAGAGACGACAAGCCGCACGGTGAGGGGTTGCTTGGCTTGGTTGTTTTCTCGTAGTGGGTCGATTGGATTGAGTTGAGTTGGGGTAGGATCGGGCGGCATGATAAAAAGTGTACATGTCCTATTAGGCGGTATCCTATCGACCGTTGGGTGCTTGCACACTACAGAGACAGAGGCGTCAATAAAGAAGACTATAACATGCACTCAGGACTGACCTTGCTCGTTTGTTCTTATTGACGCGTTCTTTTGCCAGGGGGTGATCGGCAGGCGTCAGCAGCTCAAAGCTACAGAGCAACTCCTCGCTGACGCTCATGATCGCGCCAAAGTTGTCAAATTCGCCACAGTAGTTGGGCGCGGAAAACACGGTCACCAGGGTGCGATCATTAAAGAATTCATATCCATCCTCGACAACCTACATACACACACGTATGGCATATCAGTAAAATGGTAGTAAGTCACTGTTTCGCACTTACCATGTGAGCACGACACACCAAATCGAGATCAAACTTGGCGAGAAATTCATTAATGACCTTCTTGCCAAAGCAGTAAGACACGCCGCGCTCGTTATCTTCCCAGTCGACCGTCACATCCGAAGGATCGGCCCACAACAAGTCATTGAGGAGGCCATAGTCAGGCACGTCAGTAGGGCGTTGGATGTTGCGGACCTCGTCCATGCTATGCAGCGAGGGCGACAGGCCGCCGTGGACGCAAAAGATTTTCCCCGCCACCAAACCGGCAATGGGCAGCGTGTTGAAAACATCGACAAAGGTCCGCCACATCTTTGGGTTCAACCGTCGTTTGCACTCGTCGTAAAAACCGTAAACTACACAAACGCATAAGGATTTTTTACATGTTGCCTGGTGCCTGTATACCTTTGGTGACATTGGCGCATTCGTGGTTGCCACGCAACAAGAAGAAGTTTTCGGGAAACTTGATCTTGTAGCAGAGCAGTAGGAGCATGGTCTCCAAACTTTGTTTGCCTCGATCGACATAATCACCCAGAAACAAATAGTTGGAGCTGGGTGGAAAGCCGCCCATCTAAAGCAATTATAAAATAAAGTTTTTTTGTTGGTGAGCTGTTTACTTTCCTTGTTTTTGATTCTCCCCCGCTTCCCCTTCCTCAATCCCCCCACACGAACTGCAGTGCAACTCTGTTCCGTTTATTGTTTCCCCGTTTTGCCTTACTTCAAAGAGACGGATCAGGTCTGAATATTGGCCGTGGGTATCACCGACAATCTTGACAGGTGGCGAGAGTTCGAGCAAAGACTATGGAAAAGTGAGTACGATGGCTATTTTTGGTAGGTGTGCATTCTCTTTTTTTTTTTTTTTTTGCAACTTACAGGCTGGCTCAGAAATACTTCCATGGCAGCCCGACAGATGGCTACAACCTCGTTGTTTTTCAGACAGAGCTGCCGAGATACTTTGGAAGTGTAGCCTGCATTCAACAGACGCTGGATATAGTCGTCAAGTTCGGCAGGCGTCACGGAAGCGCCGTTGAAGCTCGCGAAAGAGTTGGCGGTCAGCTGGTTCATGGACTGAACTGTCAACTGATTGTCATTGGGATCCAAGAAGCCATTGCCAGACTGGCGCTTTTCTGACTCGTTATTTTGATGGGGTGGCCAGAAATCAGAGGTAGCGAGTAACTTGTGTTGCTGCGGGTGAGCGACCTTGCCCCCAAATGGGTCGTCAGTCTTTTGCACGGTATCCTGGTTGTCGTCGTCCGCGTTGGTTTGAGCGACGGGGTATTCGGGGTTGAGTTGGGCAAGCGCAGATTGTTGTGAGGGTTTGGTAGGCATCGAATGTCTATGGTGCGAGTTGGAGTTGATGAGGATGGAAGAGACAGACTGGGTCGTGTTGGTGCTGTGCTCATTATCGACTTCGATGCGTGGTTGCGGTGGCATGCTCTTGGTCTTGCGGCTTTTTTTCCCGCCTGGCCGTTTCGAGATATTATTACCCATTTGAAAGAATCAGTGTCTGCCGTAACAGACAAGAAAGCCAGGAAAGGTGTACAAAGGAGAAGAGAAAAGGAAAAGAAAGAGTATATGAGCTGAGTGAGCATGGTAACCTTTCACAAGATGTTTGTCCTGCAAGTCCGCTTTGCAAACAGCAGGGCCGAGGCCCGCAAGGCCCCCACCATATTTATTATTATCACCATATGCACACATACGACAGCCTTGTCATTTCCCGGTTTTCCGCTTATTATTTTCATATCATTATGATTGTGCTCAAACGCAGTTCCTGGGTAATACGTCATGCAATCTTCCTTTCATTCTTTTGAGCATAACGTACCATATAGATACATATATTTATATATTTATATATATATCTATATGCATACGCTTTTTATTTCTATGCCTACACGGTTTACTTACGTATCTGTCATCTTTTTCTGTTTCTTTTTTCCAGGAGGCTCGACTGAATTTTTTCCTGACTTATCTGAAACAGCGACAGAGGGGTTGGCTAAAATAGCGCTCTTTTTTACACCTTGCGTCGTTCTGACCGACCCTCTTGTACCATATTGTTTTAATTTTATGCGCTTCTGTTCACACCCACGTGTGCTCATGCCAAGCTCTATTTTTCTGGCACCACCATGGGTCCAATCCCGGAAGGAAGCCTGTATCCAGATTTTATGTATTCTTAATGACAGGAAATGATCGACGTCAGACAACACAAGAAGACGGGCCGGGGGAGGGAACCAAACTCAGAGCCTTTTTGCCCTTGCTCTTAAATGGAAAGGGGTACGTACCTTTTTGTTCACACACACATTCATACGACTGTTTCACTCTCCATTGACCATTTGAACACGTCGATCACTCCGTTCCCTTTCTTGGCAACCTTGAACTATTTTCATCATTCCTTAACAGTCTCTGGTTGGACAGGTTTTAGAAATTGCTTGGTTGTGGACCTTGGCATTCAACCGGCACCTGATTGGGAAACCATTACCCGGAAAGCTCAACGCGTACATTGAACAAATACAGACAACAAACATACCACGTCATATACACGTTTTCTGTACTTCTCGGGCACCAGAACACGCCTATCAATATCCAAGGCGCTCACTAATACGGCCCCATCTACTGTACCCTCTTGAAGATGGTGCTGTCGTACGTGCATCCATTTATACAATGCAGATTTTGGACTCAATACAGCTAAGGTTTGCCCTTACAGTTCTAATATGGTACTCGTAGCAGCTACAGTAGCAACTGACAGCCAGTAGGGTAAAGCCTAAGGAGAATAGGTAGTACATACGATGGATAATGATCCAAAATGGGATGGTTAGGCATAACAAAAACTGAAGCCGTGCGGTTCAAGACGTGTAAAACCTTAATTTAATAGAGTTATCTTGCCATACCCTTTTCTTTCGTTACCCAAGCATATATATACATACATAGCAATATATAATGGCAGGAACAGCATTCATACCTCTGGCCGTGCTATCCGGTGTCTTTGCATCCTTGTCTTCCGTCTTTGCCAAACTCTTTACGGACACGCGCACGACCCTAGTTCACGAGCGCATTCTCGATTATGCCACCGCTATGAATCTCACCATTCCCCTGGATCCCGAGGTACTCCCAAACCCATACGACAATTAAGAAGCCTGATTCAAATGGAACAGATCTCACTTTTGGGTCTTCGAGGGCTATGCTTCGGCCTTATCTTTGCTTGCAATTCACTCATGTGGACCCTCTTCACCAAAGCGCTGAATGCCGCGCCTTCATCCGTGCAAACCACCACCGTTAATGGCGCTGTCAACCTGACCGTATCGGTAAGTCCAGAATGCAACTGATATAACCGTGTATTCGTGTATTCGTGTATTCATGTCTTCATGTCTTCATGTCTTCATGGCTCACTAGGCCCTTCTCGGATACCTCGTCTTTGACGAACCGCTAGCGCTTGGCTGGTGGATCGGCGCGAGTTTTATCCTGTCAGGCACGCTCCTTTTATCACGCGCACAAAAGCAAAAAACAGACTAATCAAAGTAAAGCACGAATAAAGGCCACGATCCTTTTGGCAACGGCGTCGGGCGCGTCGAGGGGCACCATGTGGCCTGCGCCTGGGATCGGATGCAACTCCGTGCGAATCCCTTCCTGCGCGTTCTGCTCTTTCCAAATGTGCATGTAATCGAGGGTGTAGGTGTCTGCCGCGCCGCAGATCAAGAGATGCGGTAGTCCTAGGCGGGGACTACGAAATACAGGCTGGGCAGGTACCGGGAACGGGATGGGTGGAAGAGAGCGGGCACACGCACGAAGACAGTCGAGTAAGGTGCGGTCGAATACGAGGGCAAGGGCGCGCGCCGTTTCGCGTTGACCGTGCTCGGTCATGGCAGACGCCAGAATCCCTTGACGCACCACCGTCGCGTCGCTCTCGAGATCGTTGTCACGGTGACTGTCCATCCAGTCCATGCGCGGCCACACGAGGTCGGTCGTGGGACTGCCGAGACCGACAAAGGCAAGCACGGGGAAGTGCCATTGCGCGTCGTGGAGCAACGTCTGCGCGAGCATACCACCCATCGAGAGTCCGCCCACCACAAGTCGTTGCGGTTTGTAAAATGCCAGAATAGCCAGGAGGTGTCTGCGCAAGATCTCAAAGTCGACGCGCACTGAGCCGTCTGCACAAAGATCGCATGTCACGACGCAAAAGCCGGCGACGGTCAACACGGGCAAGAGCCCGTCAAAGTGGGAATGGTCGCCGCCTGCACCGTGCAGTAATAGGATCATGGGGTCCTCGGGTGAGCCGGTGCAAAAGACGGGGAGGGGAACGTCCGGAACATCTACACAATGCTCTTCTAGCGTCATCAAAGGCATAAACACGGTTGCGAGGACATCCTCTCTGACATTTGTATATTTATGCAAAAGATCCCCTTTTGTTCGCCCGTTTTGGAAATGTCTGTGCAACCATAACCAACACATAATACAGTACAAGCGCAAGTGGTTCCAATTTCTTTTATAAAAAATCTACATGGAGTTTCTGTTGAACAGATGGAAAGAATGGGGTGGGGAATGAAACTGAGTGAGGGATTCATGAAAAAAAAAAAAAGAAAGCAAAAGTGTCTAGTGCTTGGTGTTCTTCTTTTTGGATTTCCGGGAGGACTTGCCCGCAGGAGAGGGGCTGTTGATATACTCCAGCACGGCGTCAATCGACATTTCGCTCGGATGCTGCTGCTGCTGTTGTTGTCCGGCGACGGCGGCAGCGGTGGCCTGCGAGGGCGACGTCACCATGCTTCGCCCGGTCAAACGGGCTGGGTTCATCTTGGCCTGCTCTTGCACGCGCTTCTCCGTCAAGTCAGCATTGGCGGCCAGCTCATTGCGCCACATCTCGGCTTCCTTGGTCTTGGGGTGATCGGCTCCCAACTGCAAAGTATGTCAGTAAAAAAACACATCACCGACTTGACTTTTTTTTTCCTACCTCCTTGGAAAAGACGTCAAAGGCGACGCGTTCGGCCTCGAGAGCCTTCTTAAAGTCGCCCTGCAGTGTGTAGGCCTTGGCGAGAATATGGTAACCCGTCGCGGTGAACGCGTGCTCCTTGCCAAAGATGTTTTCCTGTGTCTCACACGCGCGCTCAAAGAAGAGCGTGCTTGTCTTGTAGTCACGCAACGACTGGAGCATCACACCGGTGTTGTTCTACACGGAAAAAAGGTGAGAAACATGCTTTTCTTCCTTCTCTGGTATTTCGGAACTTACATCGGCTGTGGCAGAGTCAGGATGGCCAACGCCAAAGAGGAGACCCCAGTAATAGAGAGCGTGCTTCAGGTAACGAAGCGCCAGCTTGGTACGACCAGCGGCATACTCGAACAAGCCGAGGTTAAGCTAGAGCAAAAAAGTGTTTGAGCCCATGCATCAAAAAAATGCAGAAAAGGATTTGACTTACATAGTGGTGAATGGTCTCCGGGTGGTCGACACCGCAAGTGCGCTCGGCTGCAATGACGGCCTTGCGTTGAAGATCCAGCGCAAACTCGCGCTGACCCTTTTCATGATAAATCATGGCCAGCGTCGCGTAGCATTTGCTCGTCTCGGGGTGGAGGTAGCCGTACGTTTGCTCGTGGAGGGTCATGGACTCAAGAAGGAGCTCCAGGCCAAGCTGGTCGTGGTTCTGGGTCAAGCTCAGCTTGCCCGCCTCGAAGGTCTCTTCTGCGAACAGGCTCTGCAAATAATAGGATGAATGAGATGGCGGTCTCTAATTGTTTCCTATATCCTCAAGACTTACTCTTCCGCCCGCCTGCTTGACGGTGGGCATGACGTTCAAGACATCCTCGGGTATAAACGTTGTCTTGCGCCAGGTGGCCTTGCGCTCCTCGGCGATGGGCTGCTGGCGCTTCTTGTTGTTTCGCTTGGCCTGCTTGGCCTTGTTTTGCTGGGCCGCTTGCGATTGCAGCTGGGCCTCCTCGGCCGCCATGGCCGCGCGCTCCTCGTCATTATAGGCGTCAAAGTGGTAATCCCGGATCTCGAGCTGGATACCGACGCGCAAGCAAATCTCGCGAAGCGTCGGCAACGTCTTGACCTGGCTCATAAAGTCCTCTTCCAGCGTGTGGCGGAATCGCTTGGCCACCTGCGACTTGACTTCGGCCAGAACACTGGCAGGCGTCAGGCGTGCCCAGCGCAAGTCATTGCGCGACTTGTTCTCCGGCACGACCGGCTTGGGCTTGGGATTCAGGGCGGCGCCAAACAGGCAGTTGAAGAAGTGAGCAATGCACGCCGAGGTCTCTTCCAAGGCACAGTCGGAGAGCAGGTCGCGCAGGATGCGCTTGGACGCACGCACGATCATTTCCTGGATCGCCAGCAGACGAATGTGCTCGATACGCTTGTCCTGGTTGACGGCCACCAGGCGCGCGAGCTTGCCGAGGTAACGCATGTTGATACCGCGGCGGTGCATCGCCTTGGTCAGTGCGTCGCCGTCCAGGGGAGAAATCGCGTACGAGGCAAAGTTGAGGACCAAGGTGGGAATGATCTCGTCGTTCAGGAATTTGGACGCGTTCCGGACCGTCTCCTCATCTGCCTTGAGTGCTTCGGCGTTCGCATGCTTGGCCGAGGTGAACACGTCCGGGTTGAACAAGAGCTTGAATTCGCTCACGTCAATCTTGATCTCCTCTTCTTCCTCTTCAGGCTTCGTCTCCTCCTCTTGGCCTTCCTTGGCCACCTCCTGGCCATCCGCTTCCTTCTTTTCGTCTTCCTTCGGGGCGGGCTTGGCCTCAATCTCCTTCTTGTCTTCGCCACCGTTGGCAGCCTTCTTCTCCTGGCGGATCTGCTCTGTCTTGGCCTTGACCCACTCGCGAAGTTTGTGCTCCCAGTAAAGGCTCATCAGCTCTGGACGGAGGAGGGTCATCTTGTGCGGGTAGGCCTCCATGCCATCCTTGGCAACGCATTCCTCTTCCTGGAATACAATATCGACTGGGTTGATGCGGTACAAGTCGAGAAGGTAACGACGGCCGTCAGCGCCCGTCAGGCCCTTTGTCTCCTGGGACGTGAACAGCGTGTGTTCCTTGTTCTCGCCGTCTAGAACGGCGTGCTCAGCCAAATGAAGTGACTTGGCGATCTCGTTGCCGACCGTCGTATGGAATTCGCTGTCAGCAACGACATGATCACCGTTGTCGACCGAGCCGTACACGATCGAATTCTCGTCCTGACGCCGGAAGATACCGGGCACAATGCTCTGGGCGACGATACGGACACCCTTGTAGTCGACAATGACGCTGCCGAGCGTGTAGACGCCCTCGGCGTCGATGTTGTTGAACACCTTGACACCTTCCAGATCCTTGCCGGTCGCAACGTGCGCAGCCTCGTCGGCGCCGAGCGACTCGAATGTGCCACGGCCATCGTTGCCCTTGCTGAAAAAGATGTTGTTGTAGACGTACATGTGAGAGTCGGCGGGCTCGAGCGGGTTCAATGGCACGACCGAGCCGTTCACGACGGCCATCGCGCCCCGCACAGCGGCCTCGGTGAACTCAGACTGGACCTTGTTGATCAGACGTTCACGGAGCACACGCTCCTGAAGGTTGGTGCGCGGCAGCTCGCGGTTCGACTGGAGCTCGTCGTTCCAGTCGCGCATGCCCTCGACCGCGTCCGAGCCAAAGTTGAGGAACGGCTCGCAGGGGCGGGACGGGTCGTAGGTGTGCTTGGGCGGGTGCACGGCCCAGGGGTGGGCCGGGAAGTAGGTGTTGACGGGCAGGACTTCGAGCATGTGGTGCTGTGTGATAAAGTCTTGCAGCTCCTTGAAGCGCTGCGCAAATTGAGGCGAGGCGAGCTGGAGTAGGGCGATGAGCGAATGCGCAGAGAGCCTCTTGCTCGCCCGCGGGGCAGGATCATAGTGTGCGTCTGTCGAGCTGTTGATGTAGAAACCCTTGGGGGAGGCGGTGATGTGCAGCGTCTCGTTCTCGAGCGTGACGATTTTCAGGTAGAGCAAGTCGCCCTTGAGGCGGCGCGCGTGCGGCGGCGCGTTCCAGCCCGACAACGAAATGCTCTTCAAGCAGACGGGTGGGTCGCGTCTGAAGTTGCTGGGTACGAACTCACTGAGCTTGGACTTGGCCCGGAGATCGACGTTGGTGAAGGCGTGCTCGGGCGCAGGCTCGTCTGAGAACGGATCCTCGGGCTTGCGCTCCTCCTCGGGGATAATCTCCTCATCTGACCGCATCCCATGAATACAAATAAGAATCCACTTGAAGCCATGTGCTTACCAATTTCACCGGTAACAGCTGTCAAGAAGGAAAGACCGGCATCGATGCCCACGGCAGAAGGATCGGCCTTGTACGGGCCGGCCAACAGATCGCGCAGTCGGTTGATATGGAGGCGCACATCACGCTCGGTGTAAGGATCTATGCACAAGAAGAAGAGATGCTGAATATCTTTCACTTCTTCTTTGTTGAGACAACATACCTTCGACAAGCTCGAGCTCGGATTCGGTGGTGATACCCTCAATCTCGGCGAGCTCCATGAAATCGTTCAAGCGCTGACCGTTGAAAGCCAAGGAGAAGCACGAGTGGGTGCAGGTTTCGGGAGACTCCATGATCGACTGCTTCAGGTCGGTGATGGCCTCACGCGGGGTCGTCTGCAATAAGAAAAGATAAAAAAAAAAGCTTAAATTAAACATGCCCTCGTTGCCTTCCATCTTGATATCATACTGTCAGTTTAATGCTACCCGCATTGCCGGGCAGTTTGACGGTAAGCTCGTAGAGTTCATCCTCGACAACTATAGATACTCAGTTGACAGCTCAGCAGAGAGCGAGTGCGTGTGTTTGCTTACCGTTCTCGGCTTGTCCGTTCACGTCCTGGACGTCGGTGGTAGGTTCTGTGTGGTCGACCTTGTCCGCCATGTCTGACTGAGGATCGAATGAGAAGGGTTTCGAACGGTAAGCGTTAATGGGCTCACCTTTGCTGACTTCAAGATTTTGAGAAGGCGTCAAAAGTCGAAAATAAGACCGGGGCAAGAAGGGGGACTTGCGAGTTTGACGCGGGGAATCAGCAAATGGTGGCTTTTACTTTCCTTGAACTTTCGCACGGCCATTCTCAAAAATGTAATAGAATACAATGCGTGCGAAGAGGCTCTTCTCATGTCTGGATTTCTTTTTGCTCTATTCTTCTGTCTGGTCCAGCTCAGGGTCAAAGAGGAATTAGCTTTGACGCCCATCAAAAGTATTGGGCGATGTGCGTAAATATCCACGTGACATTTCTGTCACTTCCTTTCTGCCCCTGAGTTTATCCTGCGTCATATGTTCGTCCTCGGTAAGAGAATGCGTTCATTTATATAAAAGGACTTGGCGTCAGCGTGGAAAAAGAAATAGCAGAAGAAGCAGAGCGGTAGGCGTGCTTGGCATTATTCCATTCCACGTTTTTGCCCTCACGAAATCCAGGGCCCATCGGCTGCGTGCTGAGATATTCTCATAAATTTTGGGGGATACAGTAAGTTTAGAAAAAACAGAAGATTTTCTTAGTGTGCATCTACCGTATGAACCCAAACTTCGGTGGGGTGAGACACTTAAGCCGACCGCCGACCTGGAGTAGAGACGCCCAAAGGCCACATATCATATTACGACCATTGTGATCCAAAAATAAACCACACATATTGACTTTTTCTAAACATTGCGCTTGGCTCTTCATTTTGGCGTATCACGAACTTCCATATTGCGTTGGGGAGTCTTTTCAACCAGAGGGTGGACGGTCTTTGATGTGCATCTTGGCCGAGATCTTCTTCCACTTGACGTTGCCTGGCGCTTCGATATTTCCACATTGGTGCGCCGTGCACTATATCACTCCAGCGCATCTTCATTATCGCAATAACGTAAAGTGAATAGCAACTGGTATGTGCGGCAAACTAATTAGTGCTTGATGT
Source organism: Syncephalastrum sp. PYS2702 (assembly GCA_023630325.1). Lineage (NCBI taxonomy): Eukaryota > Fungi > Mucoromycota > Mucoromycetes > Mucorales > Syncephalastraceae > Syncephalastrum > Syncephalastrum sp. PYS2702. The sequence goes on from JAMAMT010000110.1 coordinate 82,082, forward strand.
GTATGTTATGCACTTTCAATTCTTTTTATGATGAAATATTGTTAGGGTCCATTCGACCTGGCTGCCTCAAATAACAATAAACTAGATAATTCTCAACTGTTGGGAAAGATGGCACACCTTCTGCTATTGGTCTTTGATCATATATAATATCAAATTCTTCCAAAAAAGCAAGGAAATTCTAAGTTGACGCATCCATACGCAATAACACTGGCTGGCACAGTACCTGATTGGTATCCCATTTTAAATATGTTGAGTGCATCGATGCCTCTCCATTCATGACCAGGAAGTCACATCCTCTGCATTCATGCCAACTTTCCTTGGAGAATACGCCATGCGTCACTACATGCTTCTTATACACATGCAAAACACAGATAAAAGATAGAAAGCAAATACTTAGCATGTGTCGCCATCCACATGACACGTGCAAGTATAAGGACATGGCTTAAATGTATCCCAGGGCCAATATCTTTGAGCGTCTCTGAAGCAACCTAACGGATAGTTGGACGTACCTTGTATCAGCCCATTCGCGTATTCGACTTGTTTCGGAGTGAAATTAGCTGCACCATGACTTGAGGCCATCATGGTTGGAAATTGACCACCTGTTTTAATTCTACTGTAGAGAAGGACTAAGCCTTGCCATGAGTTGGGTTCAAGTTTGTGCCAAGGTGTGTTTCAAGGTCGCTTCAAGGTGTCATAGACATAGCCAATTCCGTGCCTGGCGGACGCATGGTTATGACTTTATTTCCCAACATCCGACTTTGTCACACCTGGAGTCTCTCGCGCGTATAGGCTGAGATTGCATACGCCCGAACAATTACGTTCCTGACCTCAGTGCACGCTTTGGGTATGGAGCCTTGGGGAGCCTTCAGCATCCATTTTTTGGACACGGGTAACCCTTTTATAGCTCCAGTGCTAGAATACAGCCAATCAGATTATGTTTCCCTCTCATTCTCCTATCCACTCCACACAAAATTTACAAATTCTATTCATACCAACCTATCCACCATGTCGCAAACCAAGAACTCCATCCTGAACGTCATGAACGCAGACCGCGAAGTGATGCTTCGCCCGGTGACCCCGTCTTCTATCGTCGCTTCCTCTCCTGCGAGCGAGCCCAGGCCAGCGTCCAGCTGCTGCGTGACGAGCTTCATCGACTTATAGTGTCCCGCGCCGAGGCTGGTCGTCGGGCAACGATCAGCTGCGCGAAGAGCTTCGTCAGCGAATGTCCACCCTCTCTCAGGTCATCCGAGAGGTGGACGCTGCTGCACAGCTGGTTGCTGCGACCTGTCATCACGCAGGTAGCGACCGTCATCTCTCGGGTTCGTCGCGTCTGGCATCCCGAGAGCATGATATACGCCAACGTCCAAGAATGCCTCAGAGCATTTGAGGATGTTGTGCGCGCCCATGACCAGGATATGGACCGAGTATGGCACCGGTACATACCCATCCTGATATCACCCGAGCATCGTTCTTGGTTTGCTGACAACCTTGAATACTACCGACACCGTCCTTGGTCCTTCGCGCGCGCCACCTATGAACGCGACTTTGCAGTTGACGACTTTGTGCAGGTCACACTGAATGTCAATGCGTTCACGGCATGCAAGATGGGCAAGAAAGAAACGGTAGGTGAGTACAACGCTCGGTTCCATCAGCTTCGTCATAACGCAGGTCAGAACGATGACCAGATTTCTGTCAACCGTTATCTCAACGGTTTGAGACCTGCCATTGCGGACAGAGTTTATATTGCTTGTACTTCTCTACCTGCGCATTTGACATCGCACAGTCCGGCAGGTTTCTGGTCTCGCCCTGGCACTGGAGGGATCGTACGAGCAACGCCACCTTCGGGTCGGTGACGCGGCCTCTTCAGGCAGCAATGCTCGATCGTCCTCGTCTCAGGACAAGATATGCAAGTTGCACGGCAGGGGTAAACAGGCCACAGAGGAATGTCGTGTATGGTGTTCGACAAAGAAGCTCAACTCCTTGAAAATCGCCGCAAAGCACAAAAAAGGCGGTCAGGGTGCGCGCTTTCGACCACTGTAATAATGAAAGAGCACTACAATAGTAGTCTATACTGACTTTGGAGGGAGGTGTAGCTAAACTTGAGCTGCATAACAAAAGTGTGACTGAAAAGGCCGCAGCATCATTGAAAACTTATCAGACAGCTGTCGATTGATAAAAGAAGGTAAAGGAATACTTGGATATGGTCGAAAGTCACCAGGCCACGAAAAAACTGACCACAGACAAACAGACAGCGGTTCATACAGCGCACGGCGAATCATATTCTGGAGCCATCTCACTGACAAAGTCCTTTTCGCCGTACTCAAGAGCGAATAAATTTCTTCGTAACCATGACAACAACCTTAAACGTGAAGAAGGGACGAGCTTGGGGGCTTTACAGATGGATCGACGGAAGATAAACCAAATTGGCCGGGGCGTATTCACGCTCTTCAAATGCCAATAACATTATAATGGTCCTCCTGTCATATTTGTCCAGTTCAAAACACGTGTACCTAGTAGTCATAAATTACGCTGGGCTGTCCACAAACGACACGATCCACATTACTTCATAGAATAAAAGAAACCAATAGAACTTCAAATGGAACAACGTATCCTAAAAGTTACTATAGCGAAGATCTTCAAACGAGAAAATTGTATGATTGCAGAAAAGCCAGTTACCATCGATCAAAATAAATAACAGCAACTACACCCACGACTTGGAACTGCGTAAAATGTTCTTCGGTTATCAAAACATTATCTATATATAATAACAATAGGCTCGCGTACCATCCGTAATTACGTAAGTAAGACGCTGGAGACCCGGGTTCAATTCCTGGGCAGGGCGTCTGGCAAAGTAGACCACTGTGAGCTGTGAACAGTACCTGACGTCAATCTTCGTCAAGGTCTTTTTACCTGTGAATGTGAACCGCGTGACGGTAAAGTAGGCCAATGAATCCTCTGAAACGCGAAAGATACCTGACGTCAACACCTATCAGCGTCCTTATCTTTACGCTCTTTTTTCCATTGGTAAAACGTGGATTGCGTGATAGCTTGCTTAGCCAATGGAAC